>PVJH01010974.1:0-71095 GCA_004026705.1 Nesogale talazaci
TTATGAATGGTAAGGCTGACTGCAAGGTCAGCAGTTAGAAATCACCAGCTGCTCTGTAGAAGAAAGGTGTGGTCTGCTACTCCTCCAAAGAGTTACAGTCTTCCTTGGAAGACCCACAGGGGACAGTTCTACCCTGTACTGAAGGGTCCCTATAAATTGGCATGAACTCGATGGTAGTGAGTGAGATCTATTTTATCAATCCCACTTTTTGAAGTTCGTTATTGTTCATCTTATAAACATGCCCATTGCTTGGTTGAAAGTTGAGACATGGGGGCGACTTCAGTTCCAGACGTGGTGGGTGATTAAAGACCACCATCCCAAAGGTTCCACCAGTCTCTGTCAGACCAGTAAGTCTGGTCTTCTTTTATGATTTTGAGATTTGTTCCACATTTTCTACCCACTCTACCTAGGATCATCTATTGTGATCCCTTTCAGAACTCCCAGCAGTGGACTTGAGCATCGTCTAGTTCTTCTGGTCTCAGAGTGGTGGGGAGTGAGATTTATGTGACCCTGAGTCCAAAGGTCCTGTCTTTACTGTCTTCACTCTTCATTGATATGGACAGAGAGATGGTTGTTCAAAACCTTTTAAGACTCCAGCAGCTACTGGCAAAAGTAAAATGTGGAACATTGCCTTTGTGAACGACATGTTGCTAACTGACCCGGACAGCCCTTTTGACTATGGTCCTAAGCCTCCGTGCCAGTAATTCCTTCCTGCCAGGTACTTGTTGTGAGTTGTCATCAGGTTGTTTCCAATCCTTAGTGATCGTGTGGATGACAGAAGTGAACACTACCCAGTCAGTCCTATAGCACCCTTACCATTGTCCCTACGCTGGATCCTGTTGTTGCAGATCCTGTGCCCATCCAAACATGATGTCCTTCTGATCTCTCTTGACAACATGTCCAAAGTTTGTAAGATGAAGTCTCATCCTTCTTGCCTCTTGGTCATACTTCTGCCGAGACAGATTTGTTTGTCATTCTAGCAGTCCTTGGTACTCTCAATATTCTTCTGCAGCACCACAATTCAAATCCATCAATTCTTCTTTGGTCTTCTTTATTTAATGTCCAAGTTTCACGTGACTGCCAGGCAATGGAAAAATATCATGGCTTAGGTCAGGTGAATCTTAGACCCCCAAATGACATAGTTGCTTTTCAATATTCTACAGAGGTCTTGTGCAGCACATTTACCTAACACAATATGTCTCTTGATCTCCTGACTGCTACTTCCAGGAGCATCGGTTATGAATCCAAGCTAGATGGAATCTTTGGTAACTTCAGTCTTGTCTCCGTTTTTCATGATGTTACTATTGGTTCAGTTGAGCGAATTGTGATCTTTACACTAAATCATAATCTATACTGAAGGCTGCAATCCTTGATCTTCATCAGCAAGTACTTTAAGTCCTCCTCAACTTCAGCAAGTAAGGCTGCTTCATGCGCATATCACAGGTTGCTAAACAGCTGTCCTCCCATCCTGATGCCACCTTCTTAATATAAGCCAACTTCTCGAACTATTTCCTGAACTCATCTACATTATGACATGCTTTCTGAATTCTTTGTTATTTTTAAATTCATACCAGTGGTTATTCAAAGATAAAATTAAAAGAATATGGTTATGCCCCAGGGGGGATAATCGATAAGATTTTCTGCCATAAGTTAGCAAGGAGGTTTTGAAAGGGAACCAAAGGTAGACAGACAAAAAAAACTAACAAACATAGATCCAACGATGGGGTTTGGACTCATACTAAATCCTAGCTCCACTTAAGAATAGCTAGTTTTTACATCATGACTTTGCTTGATACTCACTCTCAGAAAGAGAACACAGAAGATATGGGTGATATAGCAAAATACGGTGAAGAAATTAGGTGGTACCTGACACGCAGATAAAATAGCATCTGGGAACTTAAAGGCTTGTTTCCAAATAAAGAGCCATCTAAGTGAGATGTCAATTAAGTGTTTATGGAAGTAGCACACCAATATCATTCACAAAGGATTTAAAATCATAAAATCTGAAGTCCAAGGAGAAAGGAAATAGTATCAGAACTTAAACTGTGAGAATCCAGAAGACTATGGATGACAGTGGAAGCCCAATATACACTTGTGGGGACCATGAACATAAGCCTTTGGTTATTTCCCTCTGTCCATAATAGAGGGGAGGCAGGAGTGGTTATTAAATAGAACCAGAGTACTTTGGAAAGATGACAAAAATGATCAAAAGTATAAACCTGACTTCAGCAGTTAAAACCTTGTCAGTTATTTTCCCCCTCTGATGCACATTAGATCTGGTCTGGTTTTCAACATTTTTCATACTTTTGCTTGTTAGTTTATATTAGGGTTTATCTCAGATGTTTTATGTCACTCAAGGTCATCTGCTTGAACTTGTGTTACATGTTTTTCAGTATCTTAAACCCAGGATTGATGAATGTATAGGGATAGCAAGTAGAAAAAGGGTGTCTGGAGGTGGAGGTAGAGTGGTGATGGTGGTGGGGTAATGGTTGCAAAAGGGAGTCTGTGTCAAAGAGTCCAGGAAGATAAAGAATGCCTTAAAACTGTTGTGGCATTTGTATAATTTTGCTTGATGTGATTGAATTATAAATTATTTTTTTCTTCTCCAGAAACAGTAACGGAGTAGTGATTCACTAAGGGTATGGGAGGAGAGGGGGGTGGACCGGAGGGGGAAGGGATGCTGATATTAATGATGAATACTCATTATAGCAATTACTCGAGGGGGACAAACAGAAGAATTGTAAATGAGCAGATATATTGGATGATGTAAGACACAGAAAACAATAGTAATTATAATGTATAATAAAAATATGTATAACATAACAAGGGTTCCTGGGGTGTAGGGTTGGGGAGGTAGGGCATAAAGGGGAACTGATATCAGTGAGTTCAAGAAGAAAGAAAATGTTTTGAAGCTGATGACAGCAGCAATTGTGCAATTATGCTTGATCTAATTGAATCATGAATAGTTACATCTATGAGAGTTCCTAATAAAAATTAAAAAAATTAACACCTTATCATGTGACTGAATTATGGAATGACATAATATATGTATTAACTCCCAGTTTAAAAAAGAAAGAAAAGCAAAAAAGAGAATATGGACAGTACACGTAGAGTCTGTGTTCCAAAAAGATTTGTTCTATATTTACCCATTTCAAGAGAAAGCATATGAAGAAGAGCCAATCGTGTTAAAGGAAAAGTCCAAGCTGTGCTGAACGCATTAGCCAAAAATTAACAACAAAAAAACAAGGGTCCAGGAGTTAGTGTAATATCAATAGAAATAATTCAACAAAATGATGCAGCTCCAGAAGTATATAACTAGAAATTTGGAAAACATATTCCTGACCAACTAACTGGAACAGATCCATATATTATGCCCATTCAAAGAAGGGCTACCCAACAGGAAGTGGAAGTCATAAAAAGTCATTACTATCACATACAAGCACAGTTTTTACTGAAAGCAATTTAAAAAGTTATAGCAGTACTGACAGAGGGCGTCCAGGAATTCAAGCCAGATTCAGAAGATGGGGAATGTAGAATATCATGGCTGACATCTGATGAATCTTGGCTAAAAGCAGAAAAAATCAGAAAGATGCTTACTTGTGTTTAATAGACTATGCAATGCCCTTGATTGTATGGATCATTAAAAACTATGGCTTCACTGATACAGAATGGGAATTTCAGAACACTTCTTTGTGCTCATGTGGAGGCTGTGCACAGAACAAGAGACATTTGTCCAATAAAACAAGGGAAGACTGCATGGTTTAATACAAAGAGTGGGGATTCAGAGCAGTATCTTTTTTTACCAAGCTTATTCAATCTGTATGCGGAGCAAATCATGCAAGAAGCTTAACTATATGAAGAAGAATGCAACATCAAGGTTGGAGAAAGCCTCACGAACAACCTGAGGCACATGACTCAACTTGCTGGTTAAATGGCAAGATGACTTGGAGCATTTACCGATGGAGATCAAGGACTGCCACCTTCATTATGGTTTACAACTCAGTGAATGAAAACCAAAGTCCTACCAACTGGACCCACAGAGACCATCGTGATAAACTCATAAAATACTGCCTTTGTGCAGTGTTTTATTCTACTTGGAACCACAATCGATCCCCATGGAATCAATAGTCAAGGAATCAAAATGATGTATTGAATGGGGGCAAATCTGCTTGAGACCTATTTAAAGAGTTAAAAAGCAAATAAATCAACTTTAGGTCTAAAGTATGGTATCTTCAGTCACCTCTTCTACATGAGAAAACTGGACAATGACTTTGGAAGTCTAGAGAAAAATTGATGCATTTCAATTATGGTGATGGTAAGAATCAGTGAAAGAATTGTTGCCTACCAGGAAAACACACAACTCTGACTTGGAAGAAGTAGAGTCAGAATGCTTCTCAAAGGAGAGGTTGATAAGACTTCTTATGTACCTTGGGCATGTTATCAGAACAGACCAGTCTTTGAGAAGGGCATCATGATTAATAAAGTGGAATGAGGTAGACCACCGATGAGATGGATTGACACAATAACTGCATCAATGGGCTCAAACAACAATTGTGAGTTTGGCACAGGAGCAAGGCTTTGTTCTGTTGTACACAGGATTGCTATGAGTTGGAGCTAACTGATGGTAAATAACAACAAGAATCCAGCTAGATCACATGTTCTATAATGGAATTAATATATTTCATTAAAGATTCTAGATGATCAAACTCAGGAAGAGGTCCAATAGTGGTGGTAGTGACAGCATACATGTCAGCAGGTAACAGGAACTCTCTCGTGACTATGCCATCAAATATTTGTCTTAACATAGTGTACATAGTATATTTTTCTATGCATAAAAGACTTCAAAGAATACTTTCAAAATATACAAAAACATGAGAGCGCTACTACAGATGCTTTAACACACATGGCAAAATAGCACCTGTTTATTAGAAATTATTGTATGCTGGTAGGATTAGGTGACTATGGCTGGCTGTTGCCACCGTGAGCTGGAAAAGATTGATGAGCTACTGGTGCTGGCAGTGCAGTATGGCTCAGGGCCCCGTGGTCCTGCTGTGGTGCTGTGGTTTTGCCAGGTGGTGAACAAAGGGGCTGACCTGCATTGCATGACTGTGCCACCCAAGTACCTCCACATGCAGACCTTTGACAGGTAAGGGGTCCACCCCATCCTCAATCCTGCAGACTGAGGTATGACCCCAGTTGGGTTGGAATTGTATTCACCTATGACCAACTAGCTGCTTCCCCAGTTCTATCTTTTTGTTCATGTGGTGTCTGCAGGGCCTGGTGCTCAGTAAATGTCACTTTCCCTTCTCCTGCCCTTATCAGTGTCACAAGAGATTGCAGCCTTCAGGGAGTGTGTTAGAATTTGGAGGTACAAACTGACAGATTCAGATCTTTACATTGTTCTTAATAGGAGCCTGGCACTCCTTCATTTAATGATCCAGGAACTATTATTGGATGCTCTATGGGAATTGCTTTGTACCTACAGATCGTGCATAAATCGGACCTTTGAAACTTGGGTATTTCCTGCATGTTCCTATTGCATAACAGATGCCACAAAATTGGATTTTTGAAACAATACCTAATCCTATGTAGTCAGAGTTAAATTCAATGTTCTTGATAACAGTCAGGCAGGATCCCAGAGGTGAGAGAACCTTTGCTGGGGAATTTTTTTCTAATCTTTCTCTTTTGACTCTCTCTCTGTTGTCTCACGGGAGACTAAATTGAAACCTCTGCGAGGCCCACTGAGGGGAATGGGGAAGCTCCTCTTCCGTCTCAAGGATGAGGGGAAGCAATTCGGCAGACCTTCAGTTTGTCTGGGATTTGGTATTGCCCCTTGACAGGCTCTTTAAGGTCTGGTAAGGATGAAACATTTTTTAAAAATGTTTAAATTTCTTCCTTGTCTCTGTCTTGCTCTTGGAAACTAGGTTTCTGTTTCCTTGAGCTTGTTCTGAAGTTTGCGGGTTTTCTTGTTCTGTTACCACATATTGAGAATACTGTGAGCCAGAAAGTGGAGAAGGGAACATTAAATGTATGTTTTTATAAAAGGATTTAGCAGATTGTATCCTTAGGTGTAGGGCAAAGCAAGCAGTGAGTGGGGTTTGTTTAATTTCTGAAAGCTTGCTGTTTTTCACAAACACAGAAACCACCACGATGCACCCCTCGGACCAGCCGTGATGAAATGACAGCACTCATGACAGACTACATGTGTGTCCTCATGTTGGGAACAAGGGTCCACAATGGCCTGTCATTGTTTCAGACAGAGACCAAGTTGATTTCACAAGCTGCACATTCATTCTGAACGAAGAGACCGAAGAAAACTCTGGCATCTGCTACCTCCAGTTCACTGCAAAAGTCCAGTGAAAATCAAGCAAATGATGCCTTAAACCACACCACACAAAAGCCCCCAATCCAGAACAAGTTTCACAGGAAGTAATTAGCTGGTTTGGCAATGAACAGAGGACCCTAAACAATGTGGCAAAAGAGGCAGGGGCAATTCCTGCTTACAGGAAACAATTGATACCTACATTTTCTCCAGATAATCATCTCAGACCACCAATCCCTAAGATCTCAAGTTCCGATGTTTATCTA
This sequence comes from Nesogale talazaci, assembly GCA_004026705.1. Taxonomy (NCBI): domain Eukaryota; kingdom Metazoa; phylum Chordata; class Mammalia; order Afrosoricida; family Tenrecidae; genus Nesogale; species Nesogale talazaci. Next base: position 6,589 of record PVJH01010974.1, read on the forward strand.
AATGACATTGCTTCCTTCTGGAGTTAGAACACGCCTTCTGATTAAACTAAAATAGACTTGTTACTCTGAGGGAACATTTTGGATTTTTAACAAATTCAATCTTAAATTATGTTATATTTCTAATATTTTTTTATTAGCACTGTACTCACTTTTTCACCCCCTCTACCACTCCCCCTTCAAGAAATTCCTTCTGACTTTAAAATTTTTATCCAGGTTCTTTCTTTCTTTGCTAACAAACGACATGATTTTAATAGGATAGCCCTTCTAAAAAGTGCAATGTTTTAATTGGTACAACAAAAATGTTTAAAGCAAAAATGTTGGCAAATATAATTTTTGCCTCCGGTTGATAATTAGATGACCCATATATGGATATGTTTTGTGTAGGAACTCAAATTTGATTTTATAACATATGCATGTTTATGAATTAAACTACTTTAATATGATAAGAAATCAATGAAATGATATACATCTATATATCAGCTTCAGGATCAAGATCTCTAAATTATTTGCCAAAGTTCATTGCTTAAAATTGAATTTGTTTAATTGTTTACAATTTAACCTCTATGACAAATGTTTAATTGTATGTTCACATACTTCTAATTAAAGAGAAGATGGTATGTTCTGGTCTGCTAATAGTATGCTCATTTAAACATTTTTTGAGTGTTATTATAAGAGCCATTCAACTAGAAACAATGAGATGTTTTAAAACTTTTATGACATTAAAATGGTTTTGGTGGATTTATTCTTAAAAGAGAAAAGGAATGGTGAAGTTTTCCCAAGATGCTACCGTAAGGTTCCTTGGGTTGATGCTTACCCTCGCTTCTTTGCTTCACGGAGCTGAAAGAATTCACGCAGCAGAAGCAGCGTTGTGATCACACGCAAGTGAGTTTGTATGGAGGAAAGGGAGGGTTTCAGGTATTAGTCTCAAAAAGTTTCACGCTGTCTCTGGAAAGTGTGCCAGATCGAGGGGGAGTTCATGGCTAAATGTGAAATGCCACGTGGAAAGAATACAGGGATGGGAGCCCAAAACTCATGCTTGCGGAACCCTGAAGTCCCAAGGCCCCAAGAGAGAGTGCCGGCTGAGCAGACCCTGGGAGAACTTGCTGGGTGCACCTCCCGCCCATAACAGCAGGCACCTGAGCACGAGCACGCCCATGTATTTAACCCCTAGTTTTGGGGAGGTGTGGTTGAAGGTATTGGCTGATTTTATTGGCTGAGTTTGAGGGCACTTCGGTGATGTAATCTACGTGTCCCTAAGGTGGGTGTGCCCAGGTGAACCTTCCATCTGGGCCCAGGGGCTTGTGTCTGAGCATGCTCAGTTTGGAGTTTCTCACAGATGTCTAATTAGTGTGCCTGATCTCTTTCCAACCCTATTATTGTGGCATTGACAGCTAATTTTCGTTTAGCCCAGGCATTAGGGAAGTTAACCTTCTTTGTCCTTAATTTTGTTACCTAATGTTACAGATTTTTCTACAAAAACAGCAGTGAGCTGAAACTTCGAAGCTCTGTGCTGTAAGATCTTTCCTTTTGTTTGACGTTACTTCCAACATAAAAAAAATCCACACATTTTATTAGGAACTCTGACAGATGCAATAATCCATAAATCCATTATATCAAGTGAACTTGTACAGATGTTGCCAGCATCATTTTCAAAACATTATCCTTCTACATGAGTCCTTGGATATCAGTTCTTCTTTTTCCCCAGCCCCGCCCTCACCTTCATGAACACTTATTAAATTGTTTTATTATCATTTTTCATATCTTATACTGTCTGCTGGGTCCTATCACCCACATTTCTGTTATTTTTCCCCCTTGGGGTATGGGGGTAGGCATCCAACATTGTTTTTAGTTCCCCCTTTAGTCATCTTCCCTGCCCCCTACCACCTCATGGTATCATTATTCCCATTACTATTTCTGAGGGGTTTGTTTATACGTCTTAATTCTATGTATCAAAATCTCTTATCTGTATCAATGTACATATTCTCTTCTAGCTGGCTTTGTGAGGTAGAACTGGGGTCATGATGGCGGTGGAGGAAGCATCAAAGAACTAGAGGATTGTTGTGTGTTTCGTCGATACTATACTGTATCTTTGGTGGATCTCCTCTTCCAGGTGACCCTTCTGTGAGAGAATGACCAATTGTCTACAGATGGGCTTTAGGTCTCCACTCTGATCCTCTGTTTCTCATCAATGTTATTGTATGTTTTTAAGCTCATACTTTATTGCATGGACACCTTGTGATCACACAGGCTGGTGTGCTTCTTCCATGTGGGCTTTGTTGTTTTTCTGCTATATGGCTGCTTGTTTAACTTCAAGCCAGACGCTGTATCTTTTAACAGCCGGTTACCATCACCTTTCTTTGCTACATTTGCTTATGCATCCATTTTGTTTTCAGTGATCACGTCAGAGAGGTGAGAATCAGACAGTGCCAGATTACTTTTTTAAAAAGTGCTCTTGTGTTGAGGAAAGAATTGAGTAGAGCCCCAAAGTCTGTCTGCTATCTTAATACTTTAACATATACATATATGTTAAATACATAGATCAATGCTCCTATCATTATATTAGTATGCTTACATATGTACATACCTATATTTATACCTTTCTATATAGATGTGTCTCCTACTTCTTTCCTTTCTTTCCTTTTACTGTCCTCCTACCCTACTATCATGTTGACCCGTCATTCAGCTCTCAGAATTCCTTTCAGCTACATTACAATTGATCAAACCCCACCCAGCATTCTACACTCTTCTCACAGATGATTTCAGCTTTTAAAAAATCATTTTGGGCTGAGCCCCGGTGGCGTAGTGGTTGTGCGCGGGACTGCAGCCCACTGGGTTGGAGGTTCAAATCTAGCAGCAAGGCTGGGCCTCCTACTCCCACCACCAGAGGGCAGTGATGCCCCCAAAGCAAACAAACAAGCAACAACAAAAAAAATCATTTTATTGTACATCCTCAGGTTTAGTCAGATTTGTAAGGTAGAATTGAGATCATGATCGTGGGGAGGGAGATTAGGGGAAAGTTGTAGGTTTCATCATTGCTATACTGCACCGTTTGGTTCCTCTATAAGGGGATGTCCCATTATGTACAAATGGACTTTGTATCCCCAATCTGTACTCCCTCTCATTTACCATGATATAATTTTTAGTTCTTTGATGCCTGATATCTGATTCCTTCAATACCTCGTAGTCACATAGACTGGTTTGTGCCTTCCATGTGGGCTTTGTTGTTTCTGAGCTAGATGGTCGCTTGTTTACTTTTAAACCTTTATGACCCAGACATTATATCTTTTGATAGCTGGGTATGATCAGCTTTCTTCACCTCATGTACTTATGCACACATTTGTTTTCAGCGATTGTGTAGAGATGGTGAGCATCATGGAATGTCAACCTAACAGAACAAAGTGTTCTTGCATTGAGGAACTGGAAACATAGGGAATCCAAGACAGGTGATCAGGGGTGAGAGTGTCAATACCGGGAGGGTGGAGTAGAAAGGGGAAACCAATTATAAGGATCTACGTATAACCTCCACCCTGGGGTATGGAAAATAGGGAAATGGGTAAAGGGAGACATCAAGCAGTGTAAGATATGACAAAATAATAATAACAGATTATCAAGGGTTCATGAGGGAGGTGGGAGCAGGGAGAGAGAAATGTGAGGAGTTAATACCAAGGATTTAAGTAGACAACAAATGTTTTGAGAATGATGGGGACAACAAAGGTACAAATGTACAATGCATGTATGTATGGATTGTCCCCTCTTACAACTCTTATGAGAATCAATTGCATCTAGCATATTTGTACATATGTTATCATCATCATTTTCTAAACATTTACGTTCTATTTAAGTCCTTAGTATCAGCTCCTCTTTGCACCCCCCTCTTATGACCCCTTGATAAATTATAAATCATTATTGTTTCCATATCTTACACCAATCTCTGTCTCCCTTCACCCACATTTCTGATGTTCATCCCTCTTGGGTGAGTGTTATGTGTTGATCACTGCCATTGATTCCCCCTTGCTCCCCACCTCCCCTCTGCCTGCCCCCTACCCTCTTGGTATTGCTATATTCATTTCTGTTCCTGAGGGGTTCGTCTAACCTGGGTTCCATGTGTCATGAAAGGAAGAACTGGGTTCATGATAGTGGGGGGTGAGGAAGTCTCAAAGAACCAGTGGAACATGTTGTGTTTCATTGGTTGCTATACCGTGCCCTGGTTGACTCAGTCCTTCCTTGTGACTCTCCTGTAAGGGGATGTCCTATTGTCTACAGATGAGTTTTGGGTCTCTGCTCTGTTCCACCTTGTTCCAACAATACAGGTTGTTTTGTTTGGGGGTCTTCTGGTGCCAGTTACCTGTTTCCATTATGATTGCACAGGTGGTGTGCTATTTCCCTGTTGCTTTTCTTCTAGATGGCCATTTGTTTATCTTCAAGTCTTTAAGACCCATATACTATAACTTTTGATAGTTGGGCACCATCAGCTTTATTTACCACATTTGCTTATGCACTCAGTTTGTCTTCAGGGATCATGTCAGGAGGGTGAGCATCACAGAATGCCAGGTTGTTAGAACAAAGTATTCTTGAGTTGAGGGGCTCTCTGTTGATTTTAGATCTATTGTTGTTCCCTTATCCTTGAGTTTGATGGCTCTCTGTTCCCTTTCCCTACCTCCTCCTCTCCCATGTCTCCCTGGAACCATTGGTGCTTTCTCCTCAGGATTTCTTAGCCTGCCTATGTTATATAGGTAGACATAATAAACAAACAGACAAAAACTGGCCTACAAATAGTTCCAAGTTTATCTGCTGACTTTTTGGAATGACTTCCAACCAGGTCTGATCAAGTTGTGTCAAGTACTGCCTCCTGAGTCAGAAGTCTATTTTGGGGATTCCACAGGGAATTCATGACTTTGCTCACCTTGCTTCTCAGTTGTGCTTCCTTTGTGATTTGCCCCGTTGTGTGTGCGCGTGTGTGTGTCTGCAGGGTTGACCCTTGTAACACTTTGGGCCAGTGAGCAGATACCGTGCCTTGTGTTGGGCCTCATGGTTCTCTCTGTGCACTGGCTGAGCAGGAATGTCATCCTCGAGGCCTGGTGTGCCAGGATGAGTCTCTCTCTCTCTCTCTCTCTCTCTCTCTCTCCTCTCTGACCTTAGAATTCTCCCATGTGGCCAGTCACTCTTCCCAGCCTATATCTTCAGTGCTGTCCTCTCTAATACATTCTTCTAGGAAGGGGCCAGCATAGAATGACTTGGGGCCAGCCCTGCAGTCCTCCCTATTAATGTGTTGCTCCTTGCAAAGATGCTGCCCTCAAGGCTTGGTGCCCTGGTATGGGGTCTGAACTCTTTCTCCCTTTCCTGTGGAGACATAAACAATACCTTCCCCGGTAGATTAATGCCCTGTCCCCTCACTACCATGGTCTTAAATTTTTAAAATTTTATTTTACCCCCTCCTTTTTGGTAAGACCAACTTTTATTTAACTTTCTTTTTGAATTGGATTGTGAATTTTTCACTTAAGTCTTAAAAAATATGTATTTATGTACACATTTTACTATGACTCAGCCATTTCCATAATCATGCTAAGACATGAACCAAAATATTTTTCTGATAATGGACTTTTAAGAAAGACTGATCTTGGAGCCCACCAGACTACATCAAGGTTTCTAGAACCTGAAAGGTTATAAGGTTCATGAATGATAGTTGATCCCCAAATCAACAAAAATAAAAATTAGTGACTGAATAATGGAAATGCTTATTTAAGTTACTTATATGGGAATAATGTCAATATTGACATTTGAAGAGTATTCTCTGTGTATAAGTAACTACTTAGAAAAGATTTATTATTATTTGATCTATGTTCAGGTCTGGTGAAAAGCAATTGTCATTAGAATACTGCAACATCGATCCGTTGGGGTACAGGTCTCCTTAAACATTGGACAGGGGCCTGGTGGGTTAGGGAGTTACTGTCAGGTCAGAGATTCCAGATAATCAGCTGCTCTGTGAGAAAAAGCGGAAGCTTATTGTCTTGAGGATTTCCAGGGTTATTTTGCCTTTTGGGGTTGCTGTGAGTCAGAATTGACTAGAGGACAGTGGCCAGAGGCTATTGTGAAAGAGACATGGGGCCAATTTACTCAGGTCATTAGCTTGGGGACATATAGAGCCAAGTTAAGTTTTATTTTTTGGGTTTTATACGAACTTTTTGACCCTCAAGAGATAATTTTTACTGTGTCGGCACTTTTCATAAATCCAGTAGTCATGCAGGAAGTGTAAGACCTCTTTGATCTGCTTTCTCCTTTCTCCATTCCCATGGCTTCAGGGAATTTAACAGTCAGCCAGGGCTAACAGTTGATTTTAGAGCCTGCAGGGAGAGAGGCAGAAACCACTGAGAGGGAGGAGCCAATTGGAGAAAGAGTCCTCTGGGGGAATGAATTATCAGCCCTCATCAAAAATGGCATGAGGGGATCAGGGTGTAAATGCATAGGGTACGCTTGAGAGTGGAAACCCAGGTGTAGGGAGGGGACACTCCCTCTGAGCAGGCTTATATCACGGGAAAGGAAAGGGGACAATCAAGGTATTAGACATCATCACCTGTGCCCTCTTGTAGATGGGAAAGCAATGTCAAATTCCTGCAGACACAATTCTGGGATCCATTATTAAGAAATGGAATATATATATACATATACATACATATATATACATACATACACATACATATATATATAAAATAACTTAGGCAGTGGGGAAATCTGACCTAAAATGGTAAAATGGCAGTCCATATTAAAATAGCAAACTCCCACTGGCATCACAGATAGTGACCTCCATAGGTTACTGAGCCTGTGACTCTTCAGAGGAGTAGAAATCCCATTCTTTCTCCCAGGAAGCCAATGGTGATTTCTGAAATGCCAATCATGTGCATTGCCGTCCTACACATAACTACTATACCACCGGGGTGCCTATGATAATAAACTAGCTGGCTTAAAACAAATTACAAGAGACTATAATAAACCCTGTTGATTTTGATCCTAAAACCCCCCACAGGAAAAATAGTGTTAAGAGATAAGCTTAAAATTCTCCAGCAGTTTATGAATGTACCCCCAAGACATTAAAAATTAAGAGAGATGGGGAGAAGTCTAACAACCCTATGATTGCTCTCTTTTATGGTGTGAGAAAATAGTGTTTTACCCACAACAAATATTTTAAGTTGAATTATACCTTTTGATGATTAAACTCATTCCTTATAGAGTGAGGGAGCTGAAATGCTTCTTTAAATTTAAATCTGAAACACCTACTATAAACAGAAACAAGAATACACCCAAATCCTCTAATGTCTTTGGACTCTGGATTCTTATTCCCTCTGAGGTTGCCTAATAATTGGCATCTCAAGTCTCCCAAACATTTGCTACCCATTGTTACAGTCCTTGTTTTTTATTTTCCACCCTGTTCCTGGAGATTACTCTATATACTCGCATATAAGCTGAGTTTTTCAGTAGCATTTTTTTTTGCATCACTGCCCTCTGGTGGGAGTGGGAGGCCCAGCCTTGCTCCTGGAGAGCTGTTGCTGTATTTGAACCACCAACCCAGTAGGCCGCAGTCCTGCACACAACCACTACACCACCGGAGCGCAGCCATCATCAACATTTTTAATGCAGGCTTTGTGGTAAACTTAGGTGCCTCAGCGGATATTCGGGTTGGCTTATACTTGAGTATATATGGTATGTAGGCAATCAGTGAACATATGCAAAAATTTTAAATGAGGCAAAATTACAAGGTATAAACTCCTATCTCTATCTTTCTCAGCTAAAGACCATGTATAAAACATGGAATTTGGGCTTCTCCTGAATCACCCATCAATGAATTGTACCTCTAATGGTGACCCACCTGGGAGTGCATGTGCTGTCCCTTCATGGCCACTTCTTTTATGTTTTAATCAACAAATAGTGTTAACTACTCGCTGAGTTAGTTGCCTTTTACCTTTGAGTGGGGCAGATGTTGGATTAAGAATGCTTCTGTTGTTCTGTTACACCCCGTGGAAAGTGCTAGTAATCTAATGCAGTGTTGGATTTGGCACAAGAATCCCTGCTTTAAATTGTTATTTAATTGCTCCTCCCACTTCAAATTTTTGCAAGATTTTACCTTATGCAATTAAGGTTAAATTATAGACCCTCCCCATTCAGTCACCCAGCTACTTCTAGTACCCTGTCTTACTCTCACTGAGTCTCATTGAATGGTTACTTAACTGACACCCAGTTATAAAAACAAGATATTCACTTGCCTTTCAGGGGAAATACATGTTTTGTAGCAATGTACCAAGCTTGTCCTTGAGATTTAGATATGTGCTGTTAAGAAAATGATGACAAATTAGTTCAAGTTGCAGCAGGACACATTGTAAAACAAGAGTAAGAAGGAAATCCCTCACTTCAACATTCAGATTGGTGTAGGTCATTTATGAGAGCTTTAATACACAGATGAATTGGGGTGGTGTTTGAAAAATGTATCCATCACCATGGTACAAATAGCTGACAAAGCTCCTGAAGTGAGGGGAACACAGCACAATCCTTAAAAACCTTTGGGCAAAGTGTCCCTGAAAAACAGTAGCTTTGGACTCTATTTTTACTAGCTCAGCAAAGGAGTTTGCAGTAGTCCACACATCTTGCAGCATGTAGATAAATAAAGGGAGGACAGGATCTACACAGAATTAGACAAAAAGTCACAGAGCTACACCCCTACAGGCACTAGATTTATCTGAGTAGCTACCACAAGGAATGGGAACATGAGCTAGGTTGACTTTCCGAGGGACAGAGATGATTTTGATCAGCATTCTACTCACAGTGTTCTCTTTCCCTGCTCCTTCACATGTCGTAGAGGACAAAGGATGGCTTGGATCAAGGTGATGAACATACGAAGTTCTGATCAACACTACAAAATCTCCTGGTGAAGTCAGATACCATGGTATCTGGCAGAAGAATAGCATCATTGTGTTAGTCTGAGTAGACTAGAGAAACAAATTCACAAACACTCGTATGTGTATAAGGAAGAACAACCATATATTAAGAAAACATCCCAACCCAGTGCCGTCCAAGGTCATAAGTTTGATGTTAACCCATGTGTTCACTTCAAATCTATAAAATCCTCGTCAGGCTCATGAAACTCATGCAATGATGCCAAATGAAGAATGATCACAGGCCAGTGGGTGGAAAGTCTTGGGATCCAGTGGTGCTGTAAGCATCTTAGCGCTGGCGGAGGTCTCTCTGTGGTTTCTCCAGCTTCAGAGGTCTGGTAGCATCAGGGTATGTCCATGTGGCTTCTCTTCAGGGATGTCCCACAGGAAATCAACCTTGTCAGTTGAGCATCTCAGGCAGTGAGTGTTGTCAGTAGAAAGTCTCCAAGAAGTGACCCAAGAGAGACAGTGTCTCCACCTCTATGAAGGAATGACCACATTTCCCAGAATTCTCAGGAGAAGGCCGTGCCACCCCTACACTCTTACTCTTCAAACTGACACCAGATTAGGTGACTGACACTGCCATGGATTGTAACGGTTGGCTACGGTCACCGTCTCGAGTGTAGCTAAAGACCAGGTTAATTATCTGTGTGCTAACTTCAACCTCTGATCAAGAGAAGGAAATGGATCAGTGTGAAAAACAAGAAGACACTTGTTCTGCAGAAAGTGGCAGCCTGTAAATGGAGCCCTGTCTCTCTCCTATATCTAGAGTCCTATATCTACAAGTCATCTACAGTACTCAACACATATTCTGCAGAAAGCGGCAGCCTGTAAACGGCAGCCTATCTCTCTCCTATACCTAGAGTCCTATATCTACAAGTCACCTACAGTACTCAACACATATTTGTAACCACTGGCCTACAAAAGGAACCAGGAAAGAAAAAACTCAACACACATATACACATACATGAGAAAGCTTGCCTGTAAAGTGTTCTCAGAAAAGGAGATATCTTTCTTTGTCCTTTCATTTTTAACTTCTTAGACCAACTAACGTCTTGTGACTTATTGTAATGAAACCTACACGAAGAATTTTCAAGTGTGAAATAGGGGAGGAGAATGTTTAGTGTTCTATGCTATTCATCTTGTGTTGTTCTTGACCACGCATAATGTTGATAGTTTAAAATCATTCGTTACCCCTGTTTCCCTTTGTCTCACTACTATGACTGAAAATTTCCTGTTGGACCACCTTTGATATGACTGTCACAGAATTTTATTAAACCACAGACCTAGCTGATCTTGAGGAAACCTAGACTGCTGATCATGAACAAGCATATGCCTGTGAATGACTTCCTGCCTCAAGTTAAGCACCTCTTCACTGGAAAGGGCTTGTTACCCTTATTGTACAGTAGATTAGGAGATAGTTCTACTCATATAGGGAATACCGACACCCCACTTAAGCAGTAAGCAGTGATAGATGAGAGAGCTTCTGATTTCATGATGAATTTTGTGTATGAATTCTCACGGGTAGAAGTGAGATAAAGTGAGGGAGTGAGGGTGGAGATTAGGACATACATAGCATGTAGATAATCTATGGCAACATCTTGCCTTTAGATACTATATTTCTTAGAACCCCTTGGTACCCTAAGGAGCGTTACCAAGAATCTTAGGGCATGTGGGAGTCTTTTAAAAAGTTCGAACCGAATGGTGGAGGCAGGGAAAATGGACCCTGGCCATTCTGGCTCGGTTATGATTTCCTCCTCCTTGGAGTTTCTTCATTATGTATAGATTTGTATAGAGTCAATCTAATCAGCTGAGCAAATAATCAGACAAGGTGACCTACGTGAAGCTGAATGTGGCATCAGGATTGGAGGAAGGCTTATTGACAACCTGTGCTATGAAGATGACACAGTCTTGCTTGCTGAAAGTGAGGAGCCCTTGAAGCACGTGCTGATGGATCAAGGATTGCAGCCTTCAGTATGGTCTACAACGCAGTGTGAAGAAGACCCAAATCCTCACAACTGGACCAATAGGTAACATCACAATCCATAGAGAAATGGTTGAAGTTGGCAAGGATTTTGTCTTTCTTGGATCCACAATGAAGGGTCCTGGAAGCAGCAGTCAAAATAGAACAGACAAGTTGCATTATGTAAAGCTGCTGAACTCCAGAACTCTACTGCAGATCAAGGATGTTACTTTGAAGACGAAGGAGTGCCTGGCCCAAGCCATGATATTTTCCATTGCCTCACATGGGTGTGAAAGTTGTACACTGACTAAGGAAGACTAATGAAGAATCTATGCATTTGAGTTATGGTGTAGAGAAGAATATTGATGCTGCCATGGACTTCTGAAAGGATTAACTCATCTCTCTTGGAAAAATGGCCAGCGTGTTCCTTAAAGGGCTTTGCAACTTGTTTGGAGGTTCTATCGGGGAGCGCAGCTACTCATATACCCTTGACTAAAGGATAGTCCTCCTTTTTTTGGGGGGGGCATCACTACTTCTCGTGGTCATGGGCGCTACCCAGTACTGCTCCTGAGAGCCGCCGCGGGATTTGAACCTCCAAGCCTGCGGGCTGCAGTCCCACACTCAATCACTTATGCCACCGGGGCTTAGCCCGTGATAGTCCTCCTTCTATGAGGGACAGTCATTCTCTTCAACTGAGTGTGTAGCTTCGGGAAGGACGCACAAGGAGTGATGAGGGAGAAAGGGGACACCCGCCTAGCCAGCCAGATCAGCTGAATCAACCCTGGCGATCAATGGGGTGACAGATGTTGCAGCCAGATCGCCCCCTCCCACACACACATCGAATGCTCCTTAAAGCTAAGGATGGCAAGACTTCAACTTCCCTACTTCGGACATGCTGTTCAGGAAAGTCTGGTTCCTGGAAAGGACATTATCCTTGGTAAAATAGAGCAGCAGCTAAAAAGAGGAAGGCCTTCAAGGAGGTGGATCAACACTATGGTGGCAACAATGGGCTCAGGTGTCAGAAAAATTGTGAGGATGGTTTAGGAATGTGCATCATTTCATTCTATTGTGCCTACGGTCACTATGGGTAGGAACCAATTTCCTGGTACCTAACAACAACAGCAGCAACAAGAACTCCTAAATAAATTCTCCGGTGATGCCTTAGGCTTTTCAAAAGTCAATATTTCTCTTGGTAATTCCAGTAAAACTTATATACCCATCTAGCTTTTGTCACAGTGCTTTTCATGTATGCCACAGTCTCTCATGTGTACTTCTTGGATGAACGTAAACGTGACACAGTTGCATATGCTATAGCATTGCTTAAGCTTGGGTAAGGACAATAAAATAAAAAGTAATAGCTATTGTGGTAGACTATAGAAGACTCGAAGCTATTTATGTCCTAATCCCTGGAATTTGTGAATGTTACCTTATATGGTAAAAGAGATTTGACAAGAGAGATTTTTCCAAACATGTCCTTAAGGAGGGAAATAAGATTAGAAAATATGAGAAGGCAAGACGATGTACTGAGATGGGAATGATGTGTTTCAGAGGTGAGGAAAGAGGACAGAAGCTAAGAAACAGGTAGTTGTTAGAAGCTTTAAAAAAACATACTCCCATGCAGAGCCTCCAGATAGAACTAGTCCTCTTGACACCTCGGCTGTAGCCCAACGGAGTCCCGGTGGTGAAGTGGATTAAGTGTTGGGCTGCTAATTGCAAGGCGAGCAGTTGGACACCACCGGCCGCTCCACGGGGGAAAGATGAAGTTTTTTCTTCATATAAAGATTTACAGTGTGGAACTCCACAGTGAGCAGTTCTAACTCTGTTCTCTGGGACTGCTATGATTCGAAAGAGACCTGATGTCAGTTTTGAGTTTGGCACTCCGAAAATGTAGGGAAATACATTTGTGCTGTTGAAGCCACTAACTTGGTGACGTATGAGAGTCTAAAATCTGAGGCACTTGTCAATAGCACAGCTTGGAAAGGGAGCTGTAATTTCATCCAAGTCTTGCTTTTAATTTGGAATCCATGTTGAATTTTAAAGTTGCCTTTTATAATAGCAGCTTTTTGTCTTCTTCGTCTATGCTTAGTCATGTAGTCTAAAGGAAATAATATTCTTTGTTTTTTTGGGGGGGCATCACTGCCCTCTGGTGGGAGTAGGAGGCCCAGCCTTGTTCCTGGATAGCTGCTGCTGGATTTGAACTGCCAACCCAGTGGGCCGCAGTCCCGCACTCAACCACTACGCCACCGGGGCTCAGCCCGGAAATTTTATTCTTTGTAATGCAGGATATTGGTAGCCTGTTCCCAGAAGGGGACACCTTTGTGGTCCAACAGATGCGAGATGTGGATAACCTATACCTGCAGGGTTTAAGGGTCTGGAATCCCAGGTTTATTTGAAAAGCTCCTTTACAATGGATTCCTTGGAAAAGACATGAGTGAGAAAGTAGTTTTAATTGCCTGTGATTGTCTTTTGAACCTTTTGTTTTCATCTGGAAAACACATATGTTTGCAATTCTGTACCCTTAAAGAGGCACGTGAACCCACAAATGTTGTGCTCCCCCAATTATGATAAAGCTTTGACCATCCTGCTTTTGATTTTTCAAATTACCAGTAATCCAATCAGAACAGTATGTTGTCAGTTTACGATTTAACAATATGAATATTGTCTGGGTCCCTGTAACTCCAAGGAGAGCACCGTTTCACTTTGTGGATTCTGCTTACACCCTCTGCTTTTATTTATTTATTGTTCCCCTCTGCTTTTATTTTAATAGTGTACATGGTTTTACTCTTTCATAGTGGTAATTTGTTACAGTTGCAACAGAAAAAGAACATACCCATAAAATAAAAAATATATAGCAACACCTGAAAATCAAAGTGCAAGGTTACAGTCACCATGCCAATAATTCAGCAAACAATATAAAAGAAGAAAATAAAATGTAAGAGAAAAACCTAAAGTAGTTATAAATGTGGATGAATATTACATAAGCAAAGTTGACTGAACCATAGTTCACTCAGAACACTGTTGAGGATGCCTGCAAAGTCTTTCTTTGCAAAAATCAGAGGAGTGCCAAGGCCTGCGTAGCCACTTGGCAACCCAGAGTTTAGCTTTACACACATACCAGAAGGACAGAGGAGGTCTTGAAGACATTTGTACTGGATTTGGAGACCTTAGTATGTCCTATCCGTGGGAGAATTTTAATTTGTCAATATCACTGAATAAACACTTAGTGACCAGTCATTTATAAAGCTGCTCAAAAATGAATGCAAATAAGATTGCACATGACTCGCCAAGTAACATAAGAAGTTAAACTTTGTGAACCATTTTTAGCTCTAAGTGGACCTTACAGTGGATTATCTAGAATTTCATGCAATATATAAGAAACCTTGGAAAGGAGGATAGTTATGATTATGATACTTTAAGTGTGGGATTGTTAGAGTCATGTTAAGGGTTCTTCAACTTCTTTCTTTTTTCTTTCCTTTATGAAAAACAAATAAGCTTTATCAAGCAAAATTCAAGTTGTACGTACCCTTAACCCATATCTTAGTTATCTGCTATTACTGCTACAGAAGTACCCTAAGGTTTAACAAACATAAGTTTATATTCTCACATTTAAAGAGGCTAGAAGTCTTAATTTACAGGCACAAGATTTAGGTAAAGTACTTCTCTCGTTGCAGGCAATGTATGAGATGAACAATAAATAAAAAGAAAAGAGAAATCTTCAGAAACTCTGGGAATTTTTACTTTTTTTTAACCTCCTTTTTTTTGGGGGGGGGCATCACTGCTCTCTGGTGGTGGGAGTAGGAGGCCCAGCCCCACTGCTGGAATTGAACCTCCATCACAGTGGGCCGCAGTCCTGCGCACAACCACTACGCCACCCCGGCTCAGCCCCACCTCCTTTTTTTTTTTTTTTTTTTTTAATAAATCGTTTTATTGGGGGCTCATACAACTCCCATCACGATCCATCCATACATAATTTTTTGTTTGTTTTGGGCATCACTGTCCTCTGGTGGTCGTGGGAGCTACCCAGTGCTACTTCTGAGACCTGCCACTGGATTTGAACCACCAAGCCTGCAGGCCACAGTCCTGCACTCAACCACTTACGCCACCAGGGCTCAGCCCACATACATCAATTGTATGCAGGCCACATTTGCACACTTGTTGCCATCATCACTCTCAAAACATCCTCCCGACTGAGCCCTGGTGACCTAGTGGTTGTGTGCGGGACTGCAGTCCACAGGTTTGACAGTTCAAATTCAGCAGCAGCTCTCCGGGAGCAAGGCTGGGCTTCCTACTACCATCAGGGCAGTGATGCCACAAAAACAAAACAAAACAAAAAAACAAACCCAAACGAAACAAAACAAAACAGAACAACAACAAAACATCCTCCCTCCACTAAGGCCCCCAGTACCAGCTCCCCCTATTTCGCTTCCTTTTTCACTCCCATTCCCCCACGAACCCTTAATAATTTATAAATTGTTATTACCTTTTCGAATCATATACTGTCCGAAGTGCACTTTGCCATTGTCTGTACCCCAGAGAGGAGGTTATATGTAGATCCCTGACATCGGTTCCCGCTTGCCATTCCACCACTCCTCCACCCTCCCAGTATCACCATTCCCACCACTAGTCCTGAGAGATCATCTATCTTAAATTCCCCATGTTTCTGCCTCCAGTGTACATCCCCTGATCTAGCCGATCCTGTCTGGGAGAAGTGGGATCATGATAGTGGGTGGGAGGAAGCATTTGAGAACTAGAGGAAAGTTGCATAATTCATTGTTATTACACAGAACCTTAACTGGCTCATCTCCTCGCTGCAACCCCTCTGGAAGAGGATGTCGCTTCACTAATGGATGAGCTTTGGGTCTCCAATCTGCACTCCCCCTCTTTTACAATGATATAATTTTTTTGTTCTTTGATGCCTGATACTGGATCCCTTTGACACCTTGTGGTCGCACAGGCTGTTGTGCTTCTTCCAGGTGGGTTTCGTTGCTTCTGAGCTGGATGGCTGCTTGTTTACTTTCAAGCCTTTCAGGCCCCAGATGCTACATCTTTTGATAACTGTGCAACATCAGTTTTCTTCACCACATTTGCTCATGCACATATTTGCCGTCAGTGATCATATCAGGAAAATGAGCATACAATGTTATGATTATTAGTTCTCTAAACCTGATAACTGATCCTTTTGATACCTTGCAGTTCCACAGACTGGAGTGCTTCTTCCATGTGGGCTTTGTTGCCGTGGAGCTGGATGGCTGCTTGTTTACTTTCAAGCCTTTAAGACCCCAGATGCTGCATCTTTTGATAGCCAGGCACCATCAGCTTTCTTTGCCACACTTGCTTATGCACACATTTGTTTTCAGTGATTGTGTCAGGAGGGTGCACATCATGGAATGCTAATTTAATAGAACAAAATAGTCCTGCACTGAGGAAGTACTTGGGAAGGGATCCAATGCCCATCTACTGTCCTAATACTAACCCTATAAGTATGTGCACATTGATCTATTCTCCCATCATCATATATAAATATATGTACCTATGTACATACCTGTATTTAAACCTCTATAAATGCCCTTCACTCCCCAATTTGTTCCTCTGTTTCCTTATGCTTCCTCTTGGACCACTGTCATGCTCAACCTTCATTTGGATTTCAGTCTTTTTGCTCTGTTACATTACTCTTGAACAATCACTATCTTTAACTTCTTTCTTGGAAAGTTTTGGTCAGTTGTCATCTGGCTTGAATGGGTCCTCAGGAGTGACTCTGAGATTGTGGAAAATATTGAAGACAGGCACTCAGCCAGTGAGGCACAAGGGCTCCCCGCCTGTGTCAGCACTGAGAGTGAATGTATTTTCCAATGGGTGTAGACAATGGATATTATAGATCTTTCATAAGGCATGCTCATCATACAGGTAATATGTTACAAAGTTCATGGATGATGTCATAAGCAAACAATATAATAGATAAGCAACGAAGTGAGTTGTCATCTTGACCTAGTGCTAGTTGAATTCGAACCCCGCCTAAGCCCTCCCCAGAGGTTTGGTACATTTATGACGGGTTTACTATAGAACCTCATTACTGTTCATCTACAGACAACCTCCGGGCACAGATGCATGAATGATTCTTCTTATAGGGTAGCTTCTTTATGAAGTTTCCTTTTTTGTGTGTTTTTTTGGCATCACTGCCCTCTGGTGGTGGGAGTAGGAGGCCCAGCCTTTGCTCCTGTGGAGCCACTGCTGGAATTGAACCTCCATCCCACGGGGCTGCAGTCCCGCGCACAACCATTACGCCACCGGGACTCAGCCCTAAAGTTTCCTTTATGGGGGATTATTGGAAGGACTCTGTTCAGTCATGAAAATTTATAGCAAGATTTACTTATATCTCATAAATATCTGAGTATTCTCCCCACCAGAGTCAGCTTTCTTAACCCATAATTCTGAGCACAGAGGATTTTGCTGCCTCACATTCTCATCCAGTCCTTCAGTTTACCACAAATTAATTTTAATGTTACTCTTTCATTTCCTTGAGGTGGTTTGCTGTATGGAAAGAAAGTCTTGAATTGAAATCAAGGTGTAGAGGAATGTGTGTTGAAAACTATTTTCACAGTCAGGAAGCTTGGCATTCTTTTTTCTTTCTCTACTATTCTATGAAGTTGGACCATGGACTATGAAATACAGAGTTTTTCATTCACCCTATCAGTGTTGATTAAATCTCTATGTCCCTGGGAATACTTGTGGATGAAAATGAATTAGATTCTTCTTTTTAATTTATTTTAAGGAATTATATTCTTGATTGATCTGTTCTGGGAAAGCGGTTTACATTCAAGCTCTGGGAACACCATTTATCTTCATTAGTGAGATAAATTGTAAATGCAGGTGAGGATGACAAGAAAGACTGAAGGGGGGTTTTAGTAGCTGATTTGTGTACCCCCGAATAATATGGATGCCAATCCTCCTCATGGGGAAGGCGATCCCATCTGTGGACAGGGTTCTCTTTGCTGTATCAATGAGGGCATCTCATCATAGAGTGTGTCTAAGTGTCATCAATTCTGAGATATTAAGGGCAGAGTAGATGTGAAGAGGAGAAGCAGGCATAAGGCAAGGAGGACAAATGCCTCAGTGAGACCTGCTGAGGAACACAAGGTGTTTAAAAACGGAGACAGGGATGCTTCCCAGAGCCCTCAGGGAGCCTTCTGCTATAACTCCTGCTCTGAAGTCAAACTCTGTCTTTTTATTCAGTGGTAAAAGAAATTTCTATTTGTTAAAACTGCATGTTTGGTATTTCTGTTACAGCAGCATTAGGAGATGGAGACACTGCCTAAAATATGTCCAGGAAGTTGGGAGAGCACAAGGACATAATCTCATCATTTCATATCAGCTTCTAGAGATTAAGGTGTAATATGTACTCCCTGAGCCAGGGACATTCATGTCATCATTGTGCTGTCAAATGTCAATTAAGGCTGACAACATCTGATGTGAGATGGAGAAGTCCAGGAGAAAGTAGGGCCAGATAAGTTGATGGCAGTTTTGACAGCTCGGCATATTCTTCAAACCAATTTACAAGGCTCTTTTAATTACCTTGGCATTATTGCTTGGCACCCACTCCAAGTTCCTCACATTAAAAAGTCTTCCCATCAGCACAACCAAAATTATCAATGATTAAAATGTCATAAGCCTCCAAGCTCTCTGCTGCGCTCATGATATGGATGGACTTAATGGTTCTTTTAGCTGAGATGTCAAGCTGATTCTCTGGTTGTCACAGTTCACATCGCTTAAATAGACTGAATACATCTTTCAGGTCAATGGAACAAGTTCATATTATGACTACCGAATGAAACAAATTAGACTGAAGACTCTTTTATGGAGAACTAAAAGAGATTTTGATTCAGAATTTGGTACATTATTCGTTGGCACTGGGAAGCACATATAAAAAGATTAGACATCCATGCATGTAATAGTTTGCAACCACATATAGAATTAAAGAATATTACTGAGCTCTAAGGAGTATAAATGAATATAAGTACATGTACACAGACATTGCAATCCACACACATTCACATATCTTCCTTATCTTCCAAATAGCTGTATTAAAATTGTCTCTTGAAGGGAGTCTGAGGAAAGATACAAATTGTCTATGTTGTGTCCTTGAAGAGGTAGAGATAAAATATAACAGAAATGGAGAGGTTTCCAGAATTGGGAGGCAAAGCCAAGTGAAGACGGGGCCAGGCTAACTCATGGGAGATGATGACAGCCGGAGGAAGCAAGCCTGCTGCTCTTCGTTTGAGTTTTGGGCAACTCTTTCCACTTGGGAGTGAAATTGCATGCCCACATGACTTCTTTTACTTAGCTATTGTTGTTTGTTTTCCCTCCCCTTTAAAACATGTCTTTCTGTGGGTGAAGTCCAGGACACGTAAATCTATAGAGACAGTAACTGGATTCATGGTTCCTAGGGCGTATAAAAGGGGAGGTGGAGCGGCAATGGGGAACTAATAATGGTGAGTACAAGAATGCAGAAAATGTTCTCAAGCAGGTTGTGGCCATGATTGTACAACTCTTCTTAGGTGATTAGACTAGTGTACAGTTTGTGAATTCTCCACCAATAAACTTACAAAGGGGGGCGGGGAATACACACTTGTGTTAACTGGAAAATTGGTATTCAGATCTCTCTAGAGATTTTTCAGAAGGTCTGGAAATCAACTTAAAAAATTAAGTCATCAAAATCCTGATGGAGCCCAGCTCTACCCTGATGAACACATGCCCACCCTGCGTTGGAACAGGCTCCATGACAATTGTTACATGACTCATACGGGCGATGAGTGATAGACACAAGGGGATGAGGGAAAACTTGGGGCATCAGCCATACCTGACTGTGTTATAAATCTAAATGACGTGTCTCAAAAAAAGCCTTGTTTATTGCTTATAACTCTGTGGACCAGGAGGCTCAGCAGTGGTGGCCTGTTTCGGGCAGCAGTGTTAATTTTGGGGTGTGGTGAGGTTGTTGGGTCTAAAATGGTCTTGTTCACATGTTGGGGGTTCTGGTACTGCCCATGGACCAAGATGTTGCAGGTCTTCTCCCCTTGGCCTCCCTCCTTGTAGTCTCTTCCCAGAGGATATCTTAGACTTCTAGGTGGCTCAACGTAGCAAGAAAACAAAAGAGAAAGGTCAAGGCCTATACCTGAACTGGCACAGAATTTTGCTGCTTTCCACTGGTCGAGGTAAACCTCAGACTCAGCCTAGATTTAAGGAGAACTTAAATCTGCTTCTTTTGAGAATAAATGACATGGGGTGTGAGAGAATAAGGATATTCATTTTTGCAGGTAATCTCTCATCGTGGGCCACTTAAATTAATACTATAATGTTAAATGAATGCCTGGTGTCTTTGCTGCTTGTTAGGGAACTCTTAGGGATTGAATTGTGTCCCCCCAAAATACATGTGAGTATCCTTATCCTGATTTTAATGCAGTAATGCCCAAGCTCTGTTTGTACAACTGACTCTTGTCCAGGTTCCAAATGAACACAATTTTGTGTTCTGGGATTCCCATTCATCTCAAGGATATCTATAATTTGTCATGGTTCACAAAGTTGAATACCTTAGCATAATCAATATAACACAAGTAAACTTCTTTCTAATAGTCTCCATTTTCAGCCAAGATCTATCTGATATCAGCAACAATATCTGGTATACTTTATTCTCTTCTGAATATCTGACTATTCCATCCATATACTCCTGTAGTCCTAGTGGGAGGATCTTCAGCAAAATTTGACTGCATATGATATTAATGATATTGCTCTATAACTTGAGGATTCTTTTAGGGCTACCCTTTACATGGAAGTGACAAAGGCATGTTAATTTATCAAGAATTCCATCAGAATTGCAAGGTTAAGTACAAAAGTGGACAAAATATATGTAGCCCCAGGAATTCACTGATTCGTGATGTGGCCTCAGAATCTAACACTAGCAACAGTCTTTATGGGTCACATCATGAAGACTTCCTCTTGAAGAGTTGGTGAGTGTGTTCAAACCATCAACCTTTAGCAGCTGAGAGCTTAATGGTTCTACCAAACATGGTTCCTTTTTTGAGAAAGTAATGAGATGCTATTAATACTTGTGCCGGGATAACACATGTAAACAAGGTGTATTAGTCTGAGTAAACTATGAAAACAAATTCACAGAAACTCATATGTATAAGAGAGATAGCTTTATATAAAGGGTAAGTGTACACCAAGAAAGCATTCCAACCCAGTGCTGCCCACGTCCATAAGTCCAACATTAAACTATGTATCTGATACCGATCTACAAAGTCCTACTCAATCTCACAAAACACACCATGATGTCAACTGCAGGAGGAAAACTGAATCAGTGAGTGTGTAAGAATCTCAGCGCCGGAAGGAGTCTCCATGCAGCTGCTGTAGCACCCAGGGCTGAATCAGGGTAGGTCTATGTGGCTTCTCCTCAGAAAACAGGAGACCCAAGAACTAGAAAGGTGAGGCTCACCAAGCCATTTATTTCTCCATCCTTCAATGAACCCTGCCAATGTTTATCGGCCAGGTTGGCACAATAGACTTTAACTATCTCAGCAGGTATGTTCCAGGAAATCTAGGTCAGCTTTGTCATAGAAACTGCTCAATGGGGTAAAGATGTAGCAGTTGCAAATGAGTTTCAATGAGAACTTTGTAGACTCTATTAAGTATGCTACACATGAAACTCCTCACAAAATTGGCAAAAATGCTCATGAAAGGAAATTAGAATTGAGAATAATTGGTAGATAATATGAGCCCACTTCAAAAGTTCATGAAAACATAAAATGAAAAGATAATGGATTTTTTCCATGAATGTTTTGAAGCCCTCTATATTGTCTGTCTGCTACACCCTGCCTCTCTACTATTCTGACATGTTTTGTGGCAAATTTTCCCTTTGAGATTTTTATTTTTTTAAATCTTACAAGGGAATAAATCAAATCTACTTGAAAGGACCTTGCCTCTAACTATTTCTCCAGATCCCCTTTCAAATTCTATATTACTAAATGTGTAATTCCTGGGTGGAATAATTTTGAGCAAGACTGGAGGTATTATTAATGTTATCAGTCTAGTACAGCGGCAGTTACATTTCTGTACATTTTGTATGGTAATGAAGTAACAAAGCAATATAATTTGAAGCCATTCTGAACCACTTAAAATATGGTAGGTTAAAAAAAATCAAGAATAAGGGTTCCTGGGGAGTATGATGATGGAGGGGGGTATAACAGGGAGATTAGATCAAGGAGTTCAAGAAGAAAGAGTTTTGAGACTGATTATGGTAGCAATTGTACAATACTGCTTGAAGTGATTGAACTATGGAATGGTAGGATTTCTGTAAGAGCTCCCAAAAAAATGACTTTGGAAAAAAAATTTGAGCCCTTATGTTAATTGAGAATGTTTTTTCTCTGAGAAGTATGCTGGAGGTGATAGGATCCTGTAAGTCCATAACAGAGATGCAGTTATGGCAAAGAAACAGAAAATGTTGAAATTGAATACAAATATCAAATGATTGATGTTGCATGATTGCGATAATTTGGTGTCCACATGGCTATGCTTCTATATGATAGACTATATCTCTCTTGACTATAATATCAGGATACTGAATATATATATGTATAGACTGACTTTTTCAGCACACTTTTATTTATTTACTTATTTTTAATCATTTTAAGAGGGGGATCATACAACTCATCAGAATCCATACATCAATTAAATCAGGCATGTTTATACATATGTTGTCCTCACTCTTTTCTAGACATTTAATTTCTTTTTGTTTGCTTTTTTTTTCTGGGGGGGCATCACTGCCCCCTGGTGGTGGATGCCCAGGCTTCTTGCTCCTGGAGAGCTGCTGCTGGATTTGAACCTCCAACCCAGTGGGCTGCAGTCCCGCACACAACCACTACCTCACTAGGGCTCAGCCCTGACATTTACTTTCTTTTGATACCTTGGTATCAGCCTTTTCTCTCCTCCTGCACCCCCATAAGGTGCTGATAGATTATATATTGGTATTATTTTCATCTCTCATATCAACCACTGTCTCCCTTTCCCCCATGTTTTCTGTTGTCCTTCCCCCTGTAAAGGGCTGTATGGTTATGCATCGATCCTTGTGATCATTTCCCCCTTTACCCCTTCTCCACCCTCCCCGCCCTTTCTGGTATCACTATTTTCACTCCTGTTTCTGGATTCTGTGTGTTTTTCAGCACATTTTTAATGCAGTTTCTGTGGCAGAATTGGGTGCCTTGGCTGAGATTCAGGTTGGCTTACACTTCAGTAGATACAGTAAAGAGAAAAAGTATTTGTATAAGTCATAGAGTCTTCTGTTACATAAGACTATTCAAATATGAAGCTATTGTTTCTCAACACATCACTCTCTTAGATCTATCTACTGCTGATGGCAGTGCTCCCATTTTGTTATCTTGTCCCTGAGGAATTTGGTACTTTTTGATTTCTATCACATTGAAATTAATTTTGATATTCTCCAGGGACTCAATCATGTTTCCTTTAAATACTCATGAATTTGAAAAAAAATAAAAGATGTCTGAAGGGATAAGATTGGGGTAAGGTTTCCCAAAGAAATTCCCATAGGCCTATTTTTGTTACTCTTGAAGAAGGCATTGTCCGTGTGTGTGTGTGTGTGTGTGTGTGTGTGTGAAATTCATTTGCACAACTCTCTTGATCTAGTTCTTTATCAACTCTGTTTTCAGTTTTCCTTAAGACTTCTCCATGAGCCCTCATAATCATCCTATGCACTTTGAGACAATCAAGATCAAACTTTTGAACTCCCTGAAAGAGTTGACTTAATCTTCTTCTGAGATGATGTGTTGGTCTGGTCCAGCAGATCCTCTTGAATGATATGGTTTTGAATAGACCTTGCTCTCTGGATCATACTGGTAAATTCAAAACTTGTGCCCAATTAGGATTCATTCCATAAAATCATCTTCATCTGCTTCACTCTTTCTTACAAGACCGATGGTAAGACCAGTTCTTTTAGCTTCCTTATCTTCAGGCAATGCTTTTGGCATCTATTGAGTCGAAAGTTTTCTAAAGACAAAATGGAAAGCGAAGAACCATGTGAGACCAACACTTGAGTAGCTGTGACATCAGAGGTCATTTTGATACCTTGATACAAGTTTCTGGGCTTCAGCCACCATTTCTTCATTTATTGACATTGATGGTCTTTCTTTCTTTCTTTTTTTTTTTTTTAACCTTTGAAGCCTTCCCAATTTTCCTCAAAATGTTTGATCCACTTAAGAACTGTTACTTTATGTGGGACAGTATTGATGTCAACTTTGTGCAAGGCACTGGTAATTTGGGAATGTGTTGAATTGAGTTTTGTTAAAAATTTAATATTAGTTTTGACTTCATAATAGTTTCCCATGGCACAGAGATAGCCTTTTTTGGGGGGTGGGGACAGAAATCTTAATGAGAGTAAGACCAGTGTATCAATGAGCGAAGTTGTCTGCAGTCATTCATCTGTGGCAGATACACATTTAAGCATGTTTAATTTGCAATTAACATACTTGTAGCGATGGTAACCGCAGTATATTTATACTTACTTCTGCAAATGACAGGTCTTAATGTTATCTTGCACTTGTGATGCTTTCTAATCTGGTTTATTTTCTATAGTGCTGTGTTCCTTTTGTTGTTGTTGTTGTTGTTGTTGTTGTTGTTGTTTTTGGGGGCATCACTGCCCTTTGGTGGTAGGAGTAGGAGGCCCAGCCTTTGCTCCTGCGGAGCCACTGCTGGAATTGAACCTCCATCCCAGCGGGCTGCAGTCCCATGCACAACCACTGTGCCACCGGGGAATGCTGTGTTCCTTATTCAAGAAAAAATACAGAAAAGATTTTTAAATTTCTTCAGTGATGCATGAAGCACATCTATATGATAAACCTACTTTGAGCAGGCCAACTCTGGGGGCTCTCCTATCTGCTAACCTGTGTCTTTACAACAAAGTTCAAAATAAGTCACGTTTTGTAGCATCTTCCGTAACAGTCCGAACATTTCATGGTTCCTCTGCGTAATTTTAGCCTGTTTTATATGAAATATCCCTCCAGCCCTCACTTGTTATTGATGCCCAATATTTTGAGTGTACATTGCTGTCAATTATGTAATGAAATATTTATACTTTTCCCAGTTAATAATGATCCCTGGTGGTGCTGGGGTTTAGGCATTGAGCTGCTAACTGCCAGGTGGGTGGTTTAAACCCAAGCCATGCCGCGGGGAGCAAGATGTGACTAGCCATTCCCATAAAGAGTTACAGGCTGGGAAATTCAAAGATGTTCTACTTTGTTCTGTAAGGTTCCTATCAATTGGAATCAACTTGATGGCTGAGGGTGGGATTAGTCCCTAACAGCCCCCTAAAATCTCAAGCTCACTGCTAACCCACGGTGACACTGAGTAACCCCATAGAAGACAGTTGAGCCTTCCCTCTGGGTTTCCAAGGTTGTAAATCTTTATGGGAAAGAAAACCTCATCTCTCTGTCTTTGAGAGAAACTGGCAGATTTGAACCTTACAGTTCGCACCTCAATGCTTAACCCACTATGCCATCAGGTCTCTGTCATGGGTGACACAGTTAATAATTATCTTTATTTAAGTACACGATGAGCCATGTCTTTGCAACTTAACTCTTGGTATGTATTTT
Source organism: Nesogale talazaci (assembly GCA_004026705.1). Taxonomy (NCBI): domain Eukaryota; kingdom Metazoa; phylum Chordata; class Mammalia; order Afrosoricida; family Tenrecidae; genus Nesogale; species Nesogale talazaci. Next base: position 32,124 of record PVJH01010974.1, read on the forward strand.
TTTTGGCATCACTGCCCTCTGGTGATGGGAGTAGGAGGCCCAGCCTTTGCTCCCATAGAGCCGCTGCTGGAATTGAACCTCCATTCCAGTGGACCGCAGTTCCGCGCACAACCACTACGCCATCGGGGCTATCATCTTTTCTTACTGACGTATAGTGTCCCTTCACTCCCTTCCCCACTCCCACCCTACCACCAGACTCAAGCCCAGGCTTGTGTTCACCATCCTTTGAAAATATCAATCAAGGCTGAACATTTTTAATTTCCCACTCCATCTCAAAGGATGATATGACTTGGCATAGAAGATTCTCTTTCCATTTTTTAAAGATTTTAATTATCCCTGGCATTAATTCAGTGGTGTGTTGACAAATGTTTTCTCCTGTGGGCTGGGGGACTCTGAGCTGAGTCGACTCATTTGCATCAAATAAATATAAGTACCTCCGCCATATGTCTCATCTTGTCCTTGAAGTTTTCTATTTTGTTAAGTTTAACAATGCTGTGTGGGATTTTATTTTAAGCATAGAGAAAATGCACAGATTTTACATGTCTAAACTCTTTTAGTTTCTTTTAGTACAGTGCAGTACAAGAAAGATTTTATGACATTCATTTAGAACTGGGGAGACAGCAGAATTAAACACTTCTAAGTCTAGGCCAATTGTTAGCATGCTAATGTTTAAACTTCAGGTTTTAATCTCCAGAGAAAGGTTTGACCACACCTGGAATGCGGCAGAGGTCCCTCATGGTCAAGGTCTCAGGTTGGTAGGGTTATATAGAATTTCCATTCAGTGTCTCAATCTCCAGAGATTTATATTATAGAAGTAGGTTCTATGTCTGCCTTCTCTGAGTGAAAAAGCAGAGAGTTAGGGTTTTTATTCACTTCTCACCATGGTTTCACAGTATAAGGGCCACTATGTCATCAGAGATTAATATATTGTGTCTGCTCTAGAGGTTTAGAGATTATAAAGGTTGTTTAAATTTATACCTTAAAGTTAGTTTACAAATGTTAACTATGTTTGCCTCCCCCTCAAATCATGCTGAGTCATAGTTTAAAAGATTATTTACCACATTGTTTACATGGTTTTATTTTTCTGTTGTGTAAGTTTAGAAATTTATTCCAGCTTTTCTTAATTGATATATTTATTAAAATATATAGACTATTGGTCCTGTGCTCAAATATCATTGTGCTTACATGTTCACCTCCTGTGTTTGTCTGGGTTGACTAGAGAAACAAATCCAGTGACACTCATATAAAAGAGAGTTTTATATCAAGAAGTAATTATATATCAAGAAAGTGTACCAGTCCAGTCCAATCCAAGTGCTTAAGTCTGATATTTGTCTCTGTTTCCCCTTCACACTCATGCAGCCAAATGCAATGATTCAGAGTGCAGGAAGACCATAGGCCAATGTGTACAGTCACTCAGATATGAGATTGGTGGTTACATGGCAGGGCTCTGGAGCTCTCCAGATCAGCAAGCAGGAAGGGTCTAGGCCAGTAGTTCTCAGAGTTCTATTAATCAGAGTTCTCTTTTAATATAATTCTTCATGTTATGGTGATTCCCCAAACCATAACTTTATTTTCATTGCTACTTCATAACTCTCATTTTGCTACTGTTATGAATCGGGTAACCCCAAAGGGGTCACGACCCACAGGTTGAGAAGCGCTGGTCTAGGCAGAAAGAGAAGGGGAAGTTCCTTGGGCCCTCCCTAGGAGAAGGCACTATGACGCTGTGACCTGACAGACAGTTGGGATGCTGCCCCTACATTTTTATATATCTTCAAGTTAATGTGAAATTATGTAACTACAGCACTTCCACAAAACATAACTGACTGGAAGGGATGCTTCCCCAAACCCCAAACCGATGCTGTTCTTTTCATCCACGGGGCCATTGTGTAGTGTTTTCTGCTAGGATAAAGGTGAACTGTACCTTCGTCTCCACTGTACTAGAGGGTGCAACTTAAATCACCACTCTTTGCTTTACTTGGGTGTACTGTCAACTGAAAGTAGAAAAACCACACCTTCATCAAAGCTTTCTCTTCTATGACCACTGTTCCTGCCTGCATTGGTAGAAGCTGAAAGGCCTGCAGTTTGCTCGCCTCTGCCTCATCTCCGGACTTGTGTTGCTCTCTATCACTTGACCTGGGACATCAGCTTGCACAGCTCTGTGGTTGAGGGAAACCCTCCACACAGATATTTGGATTTAGGATGTAATAGCACTCACAAACATGTGAGCCATTTCCTTGAAGTTTTGTGAGTTCTGTGCGACATTGAAGTACCTTAGGGTACCCAGGGACATACTAAGGGGAAGAATGGGAGAAAGAGGGAGCAGTAGTATAATATCTTGGAAGAGTTGGATACTTGGCCAACTTTAATTTCTACCTTTTGGGGGCTACTATGGTATTAATTCTTCAAAAAGAAATTATTGCCACAGTTCTTGAAAATCTTAAGTATCTTACATGATGATAAGACCAAGTTACTTTGGTGAGACCGCAGGTTTGTGCATTTTAATTTCCGAAGCAGGATTTGTTTAGTGAGTTCTGACAAACGCCCATCTCAGTTGCAATTTGAAGTAACTACACAGCAGTATTTCTTTCTCTTTATAGAGATCCAGTACGTCCCTGTTATCCAGTTGTCTTGTCATTTGGCTATGAATTTCAAAGCAGAGACACAGAATGTAGACTTCTTGAGCCATTCGGCGTGGATGGAAAGTTTATTTAATAAAAATGTACCAAGTGTTGCTCATTGAAAATCATCCTTTGACAGCAGCTCAAATATTTTCATCTGGTCATTTTTATTCCATTAAAGAGTTATTTTAAGTGTTCATAAATGTGTCAGTAGAACTGAATCCTTTTGGGACCCCTGGTGCTTCTAAAGTGATAGTGACATTATACTACTGACCTAGTTATCTTTAGCATAACTGGAAACACTAGCTTGAAGATGGCAAAGTATGAAATATTGACTATTTAGTTAGCCTGGCAATTCAATCTAAAGAGAATATTTTATTATCTCAATTTCTTCTCATTCATTTACACTGTCTTTCCTCCCAATCTCATTCAGGGCATTTTTTTTTCATATTCAAGCTAGGGGTGTGGAATTCTATGTATATATTTCTATATGCTGATTGTTTAGAGTGAATGGTAGTAATGGTATTGTTAGAACAGACTAAAATATTTGTGATTGAAAGTAGAATATTTGCACATAAATGAAATAATGAATATTTGAAACACTTCTGGTTCTACCAGAGTCTTGTCACTTAAACTATGGTCTGAGACCAGTACCATCAGTATCACCTGAAAGATGGTTAGGGATTCAGAATTTCAACCGCCATCCCACCAATGCTGCATCAGAACCTAGATGCTAATATGAGCAGCTTTAAAAGTTGGTGGACAATTTCCACACTTTTCCAGGTTCCCCTAAATATCCCCAGGAGATATGGTATAATTTTAAGGTTTTGAGGTCTGCATCTCTAGCTTTCTGTAGGATTTCAATAACGCTATCTTTCATAGAGAGACAGAACCAATCACAAGGATCTAACATAAGCTCCTACCTGGAGGACAGACATCAAAGGAGTGGACTGGGGCAGAGGTCGGACAGTGTAAGATATGACAGAACAATAATAATTTATAAAGTATTGAGGGTGGGTAGGAGAGGGAGAGCAGGAACAGAGGGGAAAGGTTGGGAAGCTGATATCAAGGGTTCAAATGGAAAAGCGGATATCTGGAGAATGATAACAGCAGCAGACATGTGAAGGTGCTTGGCACAGTATATGTAATTATGTATTGTGAAAATGATGTATGAGCCCCCAATAAAATAATTTTTAATTAGAAAAACAAAACAAAAAGACTACTTTTCATTTACTGTAGCATAGACTACCTCCATTTTAACTCTAGAATTCTTGAGACTCTGGGATATATAATGGAGCTTCATGGACCACCAGGTTTTTGCAATAACTCCGCTGAATTTATCGTCTAAAATTTGATCTAAAGAAAGTGTAAATGCGAACCACCTGCTTGGAGAAAATATTAACAATACAAGCAAAAATGCTAACAATGCATCGATCTCAAAGAGGATGTCTATTCAACATATATAGTAAACTTTACAACTCAAAAAGAGTAAGTCCCGTAAGACGGATAGAGCTATTGAGTAAATTTATTACATGATAGTACTCAAATCCTAACAAGCACGTGAAAAGATGCTCATGTCGATCGTGATCAAACAAATATGGATTAAAGCCACAATGTAATCAGACCGCACACACACACACACACACAGACACACACCTACTAAAACCCATGCAAGCAAACCAACCAAACTCACTGCAATTGAGTTAGTTGTGACTCAGTGATTCTCTATGAGCGTTGGGGAAGCTGTAACGCTTCTGGTGTGGCACCTCTGGTGTCGGTCTAAGGCTCACCCGACAGGGCCACCAGCATTCCTTCACACATCTACTAGAATGGCTGAAATGAAAAAGACTTCCAGAACTAAGTTCTGATGAGAACGTGGAGCACACACACACACTACTGCTATTGTGAGCGTATACAGGTACCATTTCTTTGGAAAAGAGTTTGGCTGCTTTTTATTGTCTTGAACTCATACTTGCCAGATGAGCCAGAATTTCCCCTTACAGGTATTTTCTCTCAAGAGAAAGGAAAACTACATACAAAGACATACATGCAACTATGCACAACAATTTGGTGCATCTTAGCCCAAACTGAAGACAAATGAATTTGCTTCCATGAACATTCCACGGGTAAATGGATAAACGGTGGCATCTACACGTAATGGAATACTACTCGGTCATAAAAAAGAGTGAACTAGGGCAGGTTCTGCACCCCCCTTGGGTCAGCAGCTGTGCTCTTCAGCCAGTTACACCACTGCCCTCCAGCGCCTTCCTTAGACTGCCCTCTACGGTTCTTAGCAAAGCCACCCAGCTCCTGCAATGCACCCATCATTCCACAACAACACCCCCCCACCCCCCCAAAAAAGAGAGAGTGAACTATTGCTATATGTAACAACAGGATGATTCTGAAAAACAGCTTGCTGGGGAAAGAAGCTATTTTATGTACATACTGTATAATCCAATTTCCATTACATGCGAGAAAAGGAAAAGCTTACATACAAGAGTTTGGGAAGCGTAACTGCATAAGACCTTGTGATACTTTTCACCAGCACCCAAATTCAAATGCATGGCTTCTTCTTCTGTTTTCTTCAGTCAACTTTCACACCCAGAAGGGCTGATTGAAAATACGCTGGCTTCGCAGCCTCTAAGAAGAAAATGGAGGCGGAGAGCACCAGCAGTTCTTCCCCTGATGACTTCATTGAGGAGGAGGAGGAGGAGGAGGAGGAGAAACCCAAGGGCAGGCCACTCCCAAACCACTGACCCCCAAGGCCAATGGCACCTCTGTCCAGACATTGGAGAATGGAAAGGGAGGTGCAGACAAGGAAGGGGAAGATGGAGCAGTTTCCAAACCAGGGAAGAAGGGGAAGCAGAATGAGACTGCCAAGGAGCCAGAGATGCCTCAAGTCAAGAAGCCGAAGCGCCAGACCCCCAACGTATTTCCCTAAAGGAAAAAAAGGTGAGAGAAGGGCGTCGTCCCCCTTCCGAAGAGTCAGGGAAGGGGAAATGGATGTGGACGCCCGCATGGCAGTCAACTCCTCTGACGCCAAGCGAGGTGGAGGTGCAGCGAGAGCCTGGGGCGAGCGCGCCAACCAGGTTCTGAAGTTCACCAAAGGCAAATCCTTCCGTCACGAGAAAACCAAGAAGAGAGGCAGCTAGCGAGGAGGTGCCATCTCCGTCCAGGTCAACTCCATCAAGTTTGACAGCGAGTGACCGGGCCACTTGTGGTGACAGCTGCTGATGCTCCAGGGTCCCTTGCTCCTCAGTGGACTGGGAAGCTTCCCCGCCCCGCAGGGCAGCGGAACGTGGGCACCGAGACTTGACTGCGGGACACCCTTGCGGGTCCTCTGTGTGTTCCTGCTTTGTACAGGTCTGTGTCTGTGTGTCGCCTAACCGAGCCACGAGAAGGGAGAGGACAACACTCAGGCTTTAGAAAGCGTGTGTTCGCCATCGTCCCTTCCTGCCAACACTGTGGAAGTCCTTGTCCCGGCGCGTTCGTATGATTTTATATGAAGTTACTTCCTGCGAATGTTCATTGTTTTCAGAGGCGAGTTCCCACAGATTAAATTTTGGCTGTTTGCCTAAAAAAGAAAAAAGAAAAGAAAATACTCTGGCTGGGGGCATGCACACCTTAGTCCTCAAAGTGACATTCTTCCTCTTCAACACTTTATTTCTTTTCTTTTTTTTTTTAAACCCTAACCCTAAACCTCTTCAACACTTTAAAGCGATTTTCTGAGGCAGATTTACTCAATGAAATGTTTCCTTTGATTCTTGACTTGCTGTTTCCATGAACATTAGTTGTTGACCCAAGCAAGATAAAATCTTTGACAACTTCAATCTTTTCCCATTTCTCACATATTGCTTATTGGACCAGTTGTGAAAATTTTCGTTTTGTAATTGCATTTTAATCCATATGGAAGGCTCTAAATCTTTCTTATTTTCAGTAAGAAGGTTGTATCATCTGCATAAAGCAGGTTGTAACTAAGCCTTCCTCCAATCCTGATGCATTATTTTTCTTCATATCGTTCAGCTTCTTGGCATCTTTGCTCAACATAAAGATAAAACTCCCATAATGTCTTGTATCCAGCTACACATTAGTAGTAATTGTCCCTCTCAATATTCTAGAATCAACTAGCGGAAAGGAAGTGCATACTATCTATCTTTGTCATTCTTTTGTTTAATATAGAGCTTGGCATAAGACACTCTTGATAAATCCATATTGCAGGGTAACAGAATTCATTTAAAAATTCAGGATAAAGCAAATGATCATACTTTAAAAATAAATGGACGTATTCCTTTTCGAGATTAATGAAATAATTTATCACAACTCAGGAAAATTTCCTGGTGAACAATTGTGCAGCTTCTTGGTATTCTCATTTACTGACTCATGTCCTTGATGCTATACTATCTCCCATCTTATTGTGCCTGTGTTTTCATGGTTAGAAATTCCCATTCTTTTTAAAATGTAGAGAGCTATAAACAAAAGCAAAAAATCTCCCTGAAGAACACAAGCAGGTTAGGTTTTAAAGAATACATTTAGGAGCCCTTGAGACAAGAAGAGAAAGGACTGTTATATGGAACAAAGAACTCAATTGGCATTTTTTGTCTGTGGCTTCTGGAAATTGCCCTTGGAATTTTCCCCCAAACAAGGTGTCTGTATTTCTGAAACAACCAGTTCATACTTGCAGTTCTCAGGTGCCCTTGAGTCAGCAACTCATAGCTACTTAATGCACAACAGAATATGTACAAGAGACTGAAACACAGCCCAGTCTTGCCTCACGCGCACAATAGTCACGTTCAAGCCCATTGTTACAGTCACCACAGTCAGTCCATCATTTGGAAGCACTTCCTCTTTTTCACTGACACTGCTAAGCATGATGCCCTTTTCCAGAGACTTCTCTTTCCTGATAACATTTCCAAAGGATGTTAGACTACATCTTAGCATCTCAGCTTCCAGGAAGACAGGTTTTACAAAAGGCGGTGTTTAAAGAACAATCATTTTATTGGGGATGCTTATAGCTCCCCTCACATCCTATATATCACGTGTATCCAGTATATTTGTATATATGTTGCCATCATCATTTCCAAAACATTTTCTTTCAACTGGAGCCCTTGGTATAAGCTTCTCTTTTCCCCCTTCCTTTCCCATGCTTGTAAATCCTTGATCAATTATATATTGTTATTATTATTTTGTATCTTACATTATCCATTGTCTTCCTTCACTCACATGTTATTCGTTCCCATCCCCTTCCGTGTGTGTGTGTGTGTGTGTTACCCAACCTTGTGATGGGTTCTCCTTTCTCCCCATTCTTCTTCCCCAAGGGTACTTTGGTTTCTCTTCAAATCATATAAATCTTTCACCTTTTACAAATGGTGTTTGCTTTAGGTTTTTGAAGTGATTCATCTTGGTTCTTGCTTCACACAACTGAAAGAATTCACATGGCACAATCACTTTTGTAAATTCAAGCGACTTTTATGAAGGGAAGTTTCAGGTATTCCAGTGTCAAAAAGTATATTCGATTTCTGGAAAGTGTACAAGGTGAGATTCCATCCTCTGCTTGCAAAGCGTGCCTGAAAGAATGAGAGAGAAGGGTCTTTGGACTGCTATAATCCTTTCCAGCTCTACTGGCTGGGGAGGAGTGCCTGAGGTTGACCTTACTGGCTGAATTTAGGTGCACTGAGGTGATGTCATCTTGTTGGTACTGCGGTATTTTCCCATTGGTGTCTGATGGGTGCCTGACTGTTTTGTAGTCCCTTGATTGTGGCTGTGCCTGCTCATCTGAGAGAGTCCTCAGGTAGACTCAAGGACACCTAGGCAGCCGTTTGGGGAAGACAAGCCCTTTTTATCCCTAATGTAGCCATCTGCCATGTGTTCATCAGTCCATGGTGCTTTCAACATTCTTCATCAATGCTGTAATTCAAATGCATAAATTCTTCTTTGTTCTTTGCTATTCTTTGCCCAGTTTTCACATGTAGATGAGCTGAATGAAAATACCACTGCTTTCTTCAGGCACATGCGAATCCTTAAAGTGGCATTTTTGCTCTTTAAAGTCTTTTAATTTCTTGACACCTGTCTGTGACCATTGGCTGTGAATCCTGGAAAATAAAATCCTTGACAATGTCAGTCTTTTCTATTTGCCATGATATTGCCTAGTAGTTCAGCTGTACTGATTTTTTAAAAAAAATTTATAAATCAGGCTGAGCCCCGGTGGCATAGTGGTTGAGTGCAGGACTGTGGTCCACTGGTTTGGTGGTTCAAATCCAGCAGCAGCTCTCCAGGAGCAAGGCTGGGCCTCCTACTCCCACCAGAGGGCAGTGATCCCCCCAAAAAAATTATAAATCATTTTATTGGGGGTTCTTACAAGTCTTAGAACAAAGGTATAAGATCTGTAAGGATTTTTTGTTTTCTTTATATTGCATTGTAATCCATACTGAAGACTGTTCTTTGATCTCCATCGGTGCTTGGGATTCTGCCTCAAGGAGGGAGGGGCTCCCTAATCCTAGAGAATGAGAGACTGATGAAAAACTGACCTGGAACCAAGCTGAGAGATACCAGTTTATTTACATGAGAGGATAGCAGTACTGTTTTCAGAGATGGGAAAGGATTTTCTTGGTGGGAGCTTTGAGGGTTCTTTATACAGGTTAAATTAAACAACTTGGAGCAAAGTAGATTACTGCAATGATTTAAAAGCCAGTGTTAAGGGATCTTTGTGATAAGTGAAAAAGAGCAAGCACCCACGATGCCTCAGGCAGGGCTGTGCCCTGGATATTTTTGGGGAGAGAGCCCTCAGGTAGACTCAAAGACACATGTGGAATGCCGCCCAGCTGGAGTGAGGTCATTGTGGAGTGTTACTTGGTGTCCCAGCAGACTGCAAGTGCTTCTTGTGCTTTTGGCAAATAAGATTGTGTCATAAGCACGTGGCACTTTGCTAATAAGACATACACTAGTCCTGATGGCATGTTCTTGTGCCCTGATTACTCAGTGCACAGACTGCACAAGTACAGCCACAATGTCCCACAGACTCTGAGAGATCAGGATGATAGACTTTGTCTCATATCCTTTGAGCACTTCAGGTTATCGGGAGGGGTTATTTTCTGGAGTAGGACTGCATGCTTGCTAAAGAAAAGGATCCGTGAAAGAGAACACCCTCAATGAGAAGGATTAAAGCTTAACAGTGCTCCAATAATGGCTTAGAGCTCACCATTGTGAATCTGGTCTAGGACTAGGCAGTGCTTTCTTCTGCTGTACTAGCAGAGTTAGTGAAATAAATAATGGTGAAATGATACAACTCTGATATGCACTTGACTGATTTTAAACAACCCAGCACGCTGCAAGTAACTAAGAAGCTACTTAGCGTTTTCATCTCTTTAGATAAGAACTATCTGTAGCTTTATAGACGTCACTAACAAGGCTGTAGGTGTAACTGTCCTTAGAGATCAGCTTGCTTTCTAGCATCTGGGACAATCTGAAAGTCTTCTTATGATCTCACTGCCGTCTTATACTTTATGTCTAAGTTCAAATACTGGCAAATTATAGCCTGTGGGCCACATTCAGTTGACTGTTTTTACATGACTAAAAAGTTAAGTGTTATTTTTGCATTTTCAAATGGTTGCTCAAAAGGCAAAAAAATTATATGTCATGGTACATGAAAATTATTGAAATTCAAGGTGTCGTGTCATAAATACAGTTTTATTGAAACAGAGCCTCATCTATTCTTTTGAATATTAACCCCAGCTGTTTCCATGCAGTATAGTTGTGAAAGAGATTATATAATCCACAAACCCTAAAATATTTAGTGTATGTCTCTGCATAGAAAAAAAATCCTTTAAACCTGGGCTGGGGTTTTCTTCTGCTCTTATATTTCCATATTTATGTGGATGGATTATAATTATATATAATATTATACATATAATAATTATGTATAATATATATAACTATATATATTATAGTATGGGTATATAAATTCAACCTTACATTTTTCCCTTAAAAAGATCAGGTCCAACAAATGTTCATAGACTTTGAGAATTTTTACATAAGAAGGGACCATGGTTCACACTATACATTCTTGTCATTCTCTTTTCTCCTCCCTCCATCCCATTCTCCACTCTATTTCCACTCATCTGGCATTACCAAGAATTTCTCCAGATCATTTTCATGCACTTTCAGGCTCCCCACAGACTGCAGTATCTACCTGGAGTCAGTTTATCATTAGGAGTTTTTTGAAAGCTAGTAGTGTCCTTGAAGGGAATCCTTGTGAACAAAATTTTCTACACTTTATTAATATGGAAGAACAATAGTTGCCTAGAGAACTAGTGGAGGCTCAGAGCCTTCTTTGGTCCTAATGACTTTGCTTTCCAATACTCCAAACAGGATCCTAGGTGGATCATAAAGCCTCTTATATTGTGCACTTCACCCATGTCTTTTTCAGACATCAGAACTCTGAGTGGTCCTTCAGATTTAAAGCTTCAGTATTACTCCTCTTGCCTAGTTCAATGAAATAAGAGATCAGAGCCCATTCTTTTCAATGCTTTCAAATACTTAAACACATAATTATAATAGCCTGATTTTTGTTGTGCAGTGCTTAACCAAGTAGTTTTACATCAAAACAGCACACTCAGAACTTTGAATTAGAGTGGTTTGTCAGTGATCTATTGCTAAGGTTGCCTTGGCAGCACTTGGGTTTAAAAATATACAACAGTGTTAGAAATTCTGGCTAGTGTCCTGATTGAGAGGGATTAGAAGATATCTAACAAGCTCTTCTGAAGACTGAGTTTTAAAAGCAAGTTTTCCTTGGGAGCATAATTAAAGGTATTAATTATATGGATGAAATACGTGACATTTCGTTGTGCAGATTTACTCTTTGTATCATTTAATCAATTAACGGCTCCTTCCATGATTGTGCATTCAAGCAAGATGAAATCCTTGACAACCTCAATCTTTCCTATTTACCATGATATTATCTGCTCATCTAGTTGTAAGGGCTTTGGTCTTCTTTAACCTAGAGATAATCCTTTAAAATTCTTCACTATTCTATCATTTGTACAGCCACTCATCGTAATATTTCTATTCCATATTTCTGGCTCCCTGCCATCACCTTGATTCCATGTCATAATGGCCTCATGGGGCAGGGACTGTGACTGTTACTTGGACTTGAAGGCTTCCTCTTTCTTCTGAAGAGTGGCCGAGGGTTGACCTTGTGATTAGTAATCCAACATGTATCCACTATGAGTCAGAAGCCGTTCAGTGCCAGTGAGATTTTGCGTCTTTAAAATGTTTCTTGTTGATTTCTTTACCTGGGATGCAAGAGATGGCAAAGCACACCAGAGTTGATATACTTTCGCCACACCCCCTCCAACATTTGTTGCACTCTGATTTTTTTATCTGGGCTAGCCTCAAAGGTATTAGACGGTATCTCATGGTTGTCTTGGTCTGCCTTTCTCTGATGGCTAATGAGTGGGAGCCTTTTCTCATATGTTTATTGGCCATATGGTTCTCCTGCCTAGTGAAACTTTTTTTCAGTTCTTTTTCCCATTTCTTCAAAGGGTTATCTGTTTTCATCTTCTTGCAGGAAGTGAGGGTATTGTAGATTTTTGTAATAAGCCCTTTGTCTGTTGTACCATTGCTAAAAATCCTCTCCAAGTCTGTGGGTTGCCTGGCTACCCTCTTGGTAAAGTCCTTTGATGCACACATGTGTTTTATTCTTAGTAATCCCATTTGTCAATTTCAGGTTCCCTGGCATGTGTACCCTGTCTTATTGTAGTGAGCCTTTGTATTCCCCTGGTCAAGGTTCTTAGATTTTTTTCTGATTCTCTCACTAATGGTCCTGATGGTTTGTGGTTTTACTTCCAGGTCCATGATCCACCTTGAGTTTGTTCTTGTGTGGCCACAGGGTGGTGAAAGGTCTAGGCAACTGGCACCAAATGGGAAAAAAACACCTATCACTGTGTGCACACATCCCCCAAGGTGCCCATTGAGGACATGTGGGAGCATGAGCAAGAGTGGTGAAGAAAATTGATGGTGCCTACCTGTCAAAAGATACAGCATCTGGGGTCTTAAAAGCTTGAGCATAAATGAGCAGCCATTTAGCTCAGGAGTAACAAAACCCACCATAAAAAAAGCTTACTTGCCTGTGAGCTTCATGAGGTGCTACAGCAATCACGTATCAGATATCCAAGAACAAAAATCAAAATCAATGGACTAATTGACTCCTGATACGATCACTGAAGACAAATGGATATAGAGGCAGAGTAGAAGAAATGATGGTGCCCAGCTACCAAATGATTGAATGTCTGGAGTCTCAAAGACTTGAAGATAAATGAGTCGCTGTTCAGCACAGAAACAGCAAAGCACACATGGAGAAGCACACCAGTGTGATCAAGAGGGGCTGAAGGGAGCTGGTCTCGAGCATCAAAGAACAAGAATCACATCATCACAAATGAGGGGAAGAGCAGGGTGGGGACCTAAGGCCCACTGGTGGGTAATTGGTCATCCCTTCATAGAGGAGTCAAGGGGAGGAAACAGACCAGTCAGGGAGCAGCTGGGTGGTGATGATGCATACAAGTTTCCTCTAGTTCCTGAAGCCTTCCTCCCCACCAACCATCATGGTCCCAACTCTACCTTACAAATCCAGATGGACTGGAGAAGGTATACTAATAGAGAGGGGAGCTGGAGATATGGGAAAACCAGGACGGATGAGCCCCTTCGGGCCAGTAGTGACATTGGAGCTTCTGGAAGGGTAGAGAGAAGGTGGGGTAGAGAGACGGAACCAACTCCAAGGATATACACATAAGCTCCTATTGGAAGGATGGGAATCAAAGAAGTGGGTTTGGGGAGAGGTCAGGCAGTGTAAGATATGACAGAACAATAATAATTTATAAAGTATTGAGGGCTGGTGGGGAAGGGAGAGCAGGGTAAGAGGGGAAAGGATGGAAAAGGCGCTATCAAGGGCTCAAGGGGAAAGGCAGATGTTCAGCAAATGTTAACAGCAGCGGACATGTGAAGGTGCTTGGCATAGTATGTTTATTCATGTATTGTGAAAAACAATATACAAGCCCCCGATAAAATGATTTTTAATAAAAAATACAAAACGTAATTAGGAAAAGAAACAGAAAACATACTGGGCTTGTCCCACAGCTATAGAATCTTCATACTTGAATCTATTAAGTGATAGCTTCATTTGAGAAATTACAGTAAATAGGAATTTAGAGGATGGAGAGCTTGCAGCTAGTTAGTAATACACTGAAAGGTCTTAATCTTGAAATTTGATGTTTTTGGAATATTACCTGTGGATGAAGCAGGAACAAAGTTGAAGAGGAGATAGGAAGGAAACCCTTGGTAGATGAAGGTAAGTACAGTGAATTTTGTTTAGAAAATGTAATATAATTTAGTATGATTTAAGAATTGAAAATAGTAAGTGAAGTAATGGAATGTAAGCATAGATGGGCAGGAAGACCAGGAAGTAGGATGAAGGAGAATTAATTTATTAATTTATGTAGTTAGTGTGGGCGGATAGATAAGAAGGGTTGAGTAGGAAAAGGGCACATTTTCAGTAATTTAACCTGGCCACCAGAGGGGCCTGAAGTTTACCCAATTGTGAAGCACCCTTTAAGAAAAAGAATGAAATATTATACATTTTCATTGCAGTGTAGGATTGTAAGTGTTGAACTGTGAAATTAAATTTCATTGGCCCTCTGGAAAATAACTATGGTTGGCATTATATGGGATTTTTAGGACAATTATCTGGGCAAGCAATAAACATTTGACAAAGAAATGACAGTGGGAATAGTGAAGAAGAGACAAATATGAGTTTATATTGAGATGAAAGTGCAGAGCTTGGCAAATGATTTGATTCAAGAGGTAAAGGAGACAAAGATGGGTCTGAGATTTCCAGACTAGAAATGACAAGTGTTGTGGAGATGATGAAAATAGAAAATGTCACATTAGAGGAAGGGAAACATTTTGAAGTTAGAGGAGGCAGTCAATTTGGGACATTGTCAATAGGAGATAATCTCTTTAAAAAATGTCCAGCTGTGTGAGTTGATGAACAGCAAGCAGGAAGATGGAACAGGAAGGCCACAAGCTGGTGAATGCAGAAGTAGAGGAAGCTGAGTTCAGCTGAATGAATCTTAAGTCCTGGACCCCTGATGGCTCCTGGGATTGGCAGGCGACATCACTGGAGAGCAATGAGCCAGACACAGGATAGAGATCTGGCAGAATGTGATGGCTCAAGAGAGAGCTGGGTTTTGCTCAGAGTCTCTTCTCCAAAAGGCTACCTCCTCCAGGAGGTGGTTTCAGTGTGACTTGATTGATAGGTTGGGCTCTGCCGCTGTCTTCACACAGATATGTCCAGTTGACATAAAGCCTAACCATCGCACGCACACTCTCTGGACAGTCTTATTTGCTTTTGAGCTGTTAATTTTTACTGTGAATATTCTTTGATTTTGATTATTTACAATAGAACCATTTTATGTTACTTTATTGTCCTTTAGAGGTTCTAAGTATTCCTCTGAAGTTTAACATCCAAATAATATATTATGTTCATTCAGATTTATAGTACCTATGTCTTTTGATGACATTAACTGCAGTTTTCTGTCCCTTCTCAGAAAAATGTATGAAATGTATGACCCACCCTCTGATAGAATACCTATAACTCTGTCTTCTTCCCTTAGTATTTATGATTACTAGAATTTAGAAGGGGTCAAATCTTGACAACTGGAAGAAAGGAGGTTTCTTGAGATGCATGTAATTATAAGTAATAGCTATGCTTTTTTACTGAAATTACCACCTCACTTTGGAGTTTTAATCTACCCTTTCATGATTTCTTCTGACATTAATTGTGATCTAAGAAGCTTAGTACCAGTTTCGGAAAAAATATTTATCTATAGAATATATTAAATATAAGCTGAGCCCTGGTGGCGCAATGGTTGAGTGCGGGACTGCGGTCCACAGGGTTGACGGTTCAAATGCTGCAGCAGCTCTCCAGGAGCAAAGCTGGGCTTCCTCCTCCCACCAGGGCAGTGATACGAGAAAAATAGAATATATTAAATATATTAAACAGATGTTCTTAAGAAATATATACTTAATATAATTATATATAAGTATTGAAGCTGTATATATAATTCTCTGTGAGATCTTTTAGGGTCCAGCACTATCTCACAATAATAACAGGTTTGAGAGGGTACTATTTACAAAAAGGATAGTCAACCCACCGGTAAGATAATTGGACAGTCTCTGACAGAAGGGCCATATAGGAATGGATGATACATCTAGGGTGCAGTGCAGCACTGATGAAACACATAGCAATCTACTTCTTTAATATTTTCCCCCTTTACTATTAAGGTGTGATAGTTACATAACCTCCTGTCAACTTGTGAGAGGTTGGAGTCTAGCCTGTCAATTAGGTTGCAGCTTGATGATCTCATTTGAAGGCACTGCGGATATAAATAGCTCACTGGAGGCCAGACAGACACTCTCTCTGCTTGTCTCCCTGTGGGTCTTTCTGTTGACAAGCCACAGGGGACATACAACAGAAAAGTAGGCGAAGGAAGACATCGGCAGTATAAGACATGACAATAATAATAATAATAATTTGTAAATCATCCAGGGTTTGTGAGTGATGGGCGGTAGGAAGGGAGGGGAAAAAAATGAAAAGCTGATACCAAGGCTTCAAGTGGAAAGAAAGTGTTTTGAAAATAATGATGGCAACAAATGTACAAATGTGCTTGACACAATGGCTGCGTACATGGGTTGTGATAAGAGTTGTACAAACCCCCAATAAAATGATTTTCTAAAAGAAAAAAAAAGAATTATACAATCATCATCTCAGTAAATTTTAGAACATTGTTTTCTTTCTTGTACTCACTGTTATTAGCACTCCATGTCCCCTGACCTCCCCTGCCACACCCCCAAGTAACCATTAATCCAGGTACTGTCTCTTTAGCTTTCCCTAACCTGGACTTAACATACAGAGTAACATGAAAAGAAAATAGCAATAGCAAAGCAAAACTGATAAGACCTCAATAGAAAGGAAAGCCGAAAATATTAAAAACTAGAACAAATTTAAAATGGGTCAAAAGGGGGATCAAATGACATGGTATTAAAGTTTAACATAACTGCATCAGCAATAATATACTTTCTAAAGCACTCTGCACAACTGCAAGGCTACTCATATAAGGTCAGAGGAGATTCACCAGAAACATTCATTTTTTTAAAAAACTGGAACGATTTTAAAATGGGGCAAGTGGGAGAGCAAATGAAAAGGCATGGCATTTAAACTTAACTATATCTACCATAATGGATTTTACAATGCTCTTTTGTTGTTGTTGTTTTTGGGGCATCACTGCCCTCTGGTGATGGGAATAGGAGGCTCAGCCTTTGCTCCTGTGGAGCCGCTGCTGGAATTGAACCTCCATCCCAGTGGGCCATGCACAACCCTTACGCCACCGGGGCTCAGCCCACAATGCTCTTTGTATATTCAAATCTCTATTGTTTGTTCAGAAGTAATTCTCTGAGGCTTAATTTATGTGCAAACCCTGCAAATGAATTTGGGGTTCCACTGTCGTACATCACCTTTTGAAAACTGGGTGCTCACAAGTTAGACTCTGGTACGATTTCCTTGTAACTGGGCCTAAAGGGCAGGAAAAAAAATCATTTTTTTCCCTTTCCTTGAGAAATATTGTAAGTAGGACATCTTACTAATGGGGTAGAAGGCAATATATATGTCTTTTGTGCAACGCGAGATGCATTGTCTTATATGAGAACTATTTTGAAGGTTGTTGCAGATATGTAAGCAAAAGAACAAGAAAGATTCAATTAAGCTGAGAGAAGGAGCTGACGAGGCAGTCTGGAGTGGTTTTCAAATAAGCTTAAGGAAATTGGTGATTAGACCATGGAGGCTTTTAATAATATCCTGGCTCTTTAATTTTGGCTGGTGTATTAGAATTTACAGACACAACACTCGTTATCTGGAGTTCATTTGAAGTATTGATGAGGATATAGATGCCTTCGTTTAAAAATGAGATAAATTATTAAGTGTATGATGATAAAAAGAGCCCCGGTGGGACGAACAGCTCAGCTCCTGGCCACTGACGGATGATTGGGGGTTTGGAAGCCCTGGACAGAAAGATCTGCTGCGGTCAAGATTACAGCAGGTAAGAGTCCAGGAGGCAGGCTCTACTCAACTCTGACCCAGCTGGGAGACATTGAATTGAAATTGACTTGACAACATCGAACCACAACTGACCTGATGAAATGTATCTCTTAAAAACACACTGGTAGGAAGCAGGGGACCAATAGAGAGGCCAGAGGGGGTGGGCCGGTCCCATTACCAACTCAGTGGACATTCCCCTTCCCTCTCCTCCCCCCCCCCCCCGAAGAGTTCATTTCATAGGGCAGCACTGAGAGGGATGTGTCTAATCAGAGCACACAGGACCCAGCCAGGGGGGAGGGAAAGAGTGAAGCACATTCTGGCCCACCAAGCCCCGAGGACACTGTTTCTGCTCAGAGCAGACAAAGCACAGAGAGGACCATAGGGCCGGCCTCACCATGAGACACGATGTTCCTCACTGACCCCTACTATCACAGGGGACAACACTGGAGACACACTGCGGGAATTGTACCTTCCCCGACTCCACCACACCGGGGTGGGTCTCTGGGGGCATGCAACAGAGCAGCAAGGGGAGCAGAGCAAGGAAGTCCCCAGGGAACACCAAAAAAAAGACTGTGGGGCCAGGGAATGGCACCCTATCAGCTTTGATTGGAAAGCACTCTTAAGGACAACAAATAGACCTTGAACTATTTATAGGCTTCTCTCGTTTTTTTCTTTGTTCTGTTGTTGCTGTTGTTCTTGTAGCTATTACTTTATTGTCTATTGTTGCTTCGTTTTGCTTGGTTTTGTGTTTGTGTGTAGCATATTGTTGCTTCTGCATGTCTATCTTGATAGTATAGGTGGGATAAACAAGCTGGAAGAGAGAACAACAGGATGGCAGTTCTTGGGGGAGAGGAGGAGGTGGGAGAAAGGAAGTGGGTGTTAATAAACCCAGGGACAAGGGAACATCGAGTGACTGAAAATCGATGGCAAGGAGGATGTAGGAGGTCTGGTAGGACTGGATCAAAGGCAATATAGCTGAGAGGAATTACTGAAACCCAAATGAAGGCTGAACACGATAATGGGACAAGCAGAAAGTAAGAGGAAATAGAGGAATGAAGTAGAGGCAAAGAACATTTGTAGAGATCTAAATACATGCATGTAAATATATTTATATATGATGGGAAAACACACCTATGTACATATATTTATAGATTTAGTCTTAAGGAAGCAGATGCACAATGGGCTCTCTACTCAAGTAGTCCCTCAACGCCAGAACACTTTGTTCCTATAATCTGGCACTCAGATGCTCATCTTTCTGACAAAATCACTGAAGACAAAGCAGATGCATAAGCAAATGTGGTGAAGAAAGTTGGTGGTGCAAGGCTATCAAGAGATATAGCATCTGGGGTCTTAGAGGCTTGAAGAGTAACAAATGGCCATCTAGCTGAAAACCAACAAAGTTCACATGGAAGAAATACACCAGCCTGTGTGAACATGAGGTGTCCATGGGGTCAGGTATTAAGTAACAAAGACCCAGAGCAAAAAATCATGATGTGAATGAGGCGGGGAGTAGGGAGTGGAGGTCCAAAGCCAATCTGTAAGCAATTGGACATCCCTTTACAGAATGGTCCTGGGGAGAAGACAGGCCAGTCAGGGTGCAGTATAGCACCAATGAAACATAGAGTTTTTCTCTCATTCTTTGATACTTCCTAACCCTCCCCCCTCCACTATCATGATCCTAATTCTACCTTACAAATTTGGCTAGACCAGCACATGTATATGGGTACAGAAAAGAGCTGGAAATCCAGGGAATATAGGACAGATAAACTCCTCAGGACCAATATTGAGAGTAGCCATACCAGGCATGTAGGGGAAGGTGGGGGGTGGGGGTGGGTGAGAAAGGGGGAACCAATAACAATGACCTAACTAAAATCCTTTCCTAGGGGGATGTACAACAGACAAGGGGGTAAAGAAAGGCATTAGACAGTGCTAAATGTGAAAAATAATTATAAATTATCAAGGGTTCATGAGGGAGGGAGGGAAGGAAGAGGAAGGGGAAAATGAGCTGATACCAAGGACTCAAGTAGAAAGAACATGCTTTGAAAATGATGTTGGCAACAGATATACAAATGTGCTTCTCACAACGAATGTATGTATGGAGTGTGATAAGAGTTAGATGAACCCCCCCCAATAAAATGATTAAGAAAACACAAACAGGATTGACGTGGGTTTGGAGGAATATGAAACAGCTTTTTTCAGAAGTGGAAATGTTTTGGGAAGCCTTATTAGAAATCAAGTTTATTACCCCACAGTAGCTGCATCGTGAGCTCATCACCTTATTTGGTCTCGGGTCTCTTGGACCAGGGTGCAGCTGCCTGATGTGATTTTTTGCCTCAGTCGGCAAGGTTCACTTCCTGCGAGACATCCTTGAGGAGAAGCCACAAGGCCCTACCTTGATGCAGCCGTGGGTTGCTGGAGCAGCCGTGTGGAGACCCTCCCAGCACAGAGATGCTTACAGCTCACTGACTCGACGTTCTTTCTGCAGTCAGCGTCACTACATGTGCTTTTCGAGTGTGAGAAGGACTTTATGGATCCATGTTGGACATATGGGCTAATGTTGGATTTATGGGTTTGGACTAGATTGGGTTGGGATGCTTTCTTTATGTACACTGACCTTTTATATAAAACTTTCTCTTATATTTATATGAGTGTCTGTGCATTTGTTTCTCTGGTCTACCCAGACTAACACATTGTCAGCACAAATTTCATTGGCATCTACAAGGTGCCAAATGCAGAGTGTGCATTCTGGGGATACAGTAATGGAAATGAGGGTCATAACTGTTGCCCTTTGGAACTTAAAGTAGGAATGAAAAGCAAAAAAAAAAAACATAATAAGCAGCACATGTATTACTATATATTATTCCAGAACTGTTAAATAAAATGCTAATATAGTTTAGCTTTTTATAGATTCCACTCAGGATAGAAACTTGTGGAGAGATACTAACAAATAATTATTCATGGCTGAGCCCTGGTGGAGCAGTGGTTTTGTGCAAAACTGTGGTTCACAGGGTTGATGGTTCAAACCCAGCAACAGCTCTGTAGGAGCAAGGCTGGGCTTCCTACTCCCACCAGGGCAGTGATGTGGAAAAAAATTATCCATGACTAATGCAGGTAGTACTGGGCATTTGACGGCTACCTGAAAAGCATCTGAAACTCACCAGAGTCTCAGCAGGGGAAAAAGGAGGCTGTGTGTTCTGGTTAAGATTCATCGTGAGTCAGTATCAACTCAGTGACAAGGGGGCCCGTCCGATACACAGCACAGCCTGGTTGTTACCTTAGACACATATACACATCCCCTTTAGTTTTCAAAAGATTTAATTTGTCTCTCCTGGAAGCAACTCAGAAAACTAATGTCTGAAAATAGAAATTAATCACTTCCATAAAAGCAGTATTTACTGTATTTTAACTCTCGACCCAGATATCGTCTATTGTTGTGCTCAGAGTTTAAATGCATGTCCCCGCAAGATGACCATTTGTCGATGATTTTGGTTTTAGTTCTTTCATTTTAGAAGTCTTATGCTGACTTACATTTCTTATCATCCTTTTGCCAAAGTTCACTGAAGCAGTATTTTCTTGATCTGTTTGACTTCTATACTCTTACAATTTTAAAGTAGACTCATCTATACATATATTAATATTAGTTAAGCAAGTAAATTCTTTTTGAAACACAAACGTATTTGGCTAAGTACACTAATACTCAGAAAAATAGTTACTTGAACTAAATTTTTTTATATGCAGTATTTTAGTTTCAGAATTGAAAATGCATGTTTGATAGTCTGCACTGCAGATCTTTAGAGGTTAATTAGAGATATCTGGGTACAGTTAGGGGCCTTTATTATTCATTTCTATACTGTGCACAACTTTTATAATTAGTTCTTTGCATGTACTAAAGATATTAAAATACAAAAATTAAATTGAGATCAGAGGTTACAAACTTTAACAAGAGACACCCAGAGAAAGCTAGAGCTTTGGAGAATTTAAACGCCAGGATTACACATTATCCTGGGTCCCTTTGAGTTGATTCTGATGCATGATAACCCCATGGATGCAGAGATAAAATGTCTTCCAGAAGGTTCTGTCAAGGTTTTAACCTTAGGATGCAGATTGCCATACATTTGTTCTGAGGTGTCTCCAAATGTGTTTGAACCATTGAATTTGGTTTAATAGTTAAGCACTCAAATATTTGTATCTCCCAGGGACCCCTGAATAAGTATTCTAGATTTTAATCCACTGAAATAAAGAATATTTATATAAACCTGCCATAAAACTTCAAGTTAGATCCACATTGGCTTTTCTGAACTTGTGTTGTTTCCTAAACTCTGCAAAGCCAGTTCCTATACAATTAAATACTATAGTGCAATAATCCAAGGACTGATTTATATAACAGGGGTGACTATATCCTATGTGTTTTTTATAATGTTGATGATGGAACACTTAAAATTTACAAGTTGGTGCACTTAAAATTTCCAAATTATATTTTCCTTGGGATATTTGTTCTGCACATAATTTTTTTATTTGGGCAACTATCTAACTGGTCCTTATTTAATAAATTCAAATGAACTCAACTATTATAGAGATGTCACTTTTCTCACACACAATCACACATTTGACATTAACTTTTTAGTTAAAAACTAGTAATGCTGTCATTGAAAAACATGTAGAATCTTGTTTTTCTGACATAATATTAACATGTACGACCTATTTTCATGTGGTTTCTATGTGGTCACTTAATGGCTGGGAGCTATTTGACTGAATGTAAACATATGATTATTCTCCCGAGACGCATAAATGGGCGCATGAATGGGGACTCTATATACGCCCACAAGGGTGATTAATATTATTGACCAGGGTTAAAGGCGCCAGAAAGCAGGGGCAGCAAGGCATTGAACCTGTCTGGTCTGGGAACCCGGACTCTGTTAGAAGGCAGGATGTTAAGGCCCTGGAACACAAGTTAACAATCACTTGCGAAATGGGCTGTCAGAGGGACTGAGACAGGAAGTCAGGATCCGAGCACCTGGGTTGTGAAAATGAAAAGACTAGTGGGAAGCAGTGTCAGATGAAATTGACTTCTTCGCAGCCATACACATGCTGCGTCCCCTCCCTGGGACAATCTTCTTGTTACTCTGACTCTTCTGTCGCTTCTCCTTATCTTTCTGCTCCATTCCACTTCCGGTGTTCCACCTCTTCAATGAGCTACTGTGTGTGTCAGTGCTGCTGGAGCACCTGCCACCCAGCAGCTACTCACTGAGCTCTCCCCCCCACCATTGCTTTCCTGTACAAACACACTAAAGACATCTTTGGCACATGAGAATCGATTTATGTGTCTCAGGGAAGTAGTGATGTGTTTACATTCAGTCAAATAGAACCCAGCCATTAAGTGGCCACATGAAAATAGGTTGTACATATTAATATTATTTCAGAAGATCAAGATTCTGCATGTATTTCAAAGACACCATTGCTAGTATTTACTAAAAAGTTAATGTCAAATGTGACTCTTTTGATTGTGTGTGTGTGTAAAGTAACATCTCTTTAATAGTTGAGTTCATTTGAGTTTATTAAATAAGGACCAATTAAAAAAATAAAAAAAAATAAGGACCAATTAGGTAATTACCCAAATAAGAAAATATATGGCTGCTGTTCCTTAACCAAGCTCAGGTCAAATATCTTCCCACCATAAATGCCTTACTACTCTAAGTTGTCCCTATCAAATAAAAAAGCACAATAACCAAGAGAACCAGAAAAACAAACAAAGAAACTTAGCTCAGGTCTTTGCTGCTTCTGTCATCGCCCTCATTACAGTTCTCCAAAGTGCATTTGTTCATTTACTTCGGAGTCGTCTGTTGCTCTTCCTTATCTTTCTGCTCCGTTCCACTTCCGGCGTCTCACCCCCTCAATGAGCTACTGTGTGTGTCAGTGCTGCCGGAGCACCTGCCACCCCGCAGCTACTCACTGAGCTCTCCCCCACCATTGCTTTCCTGTACCAACACACAAAAGACATCTCTGGCACATGAGAATCAGGAGATTTTGAAACGTTTTCCACATAGAACGGTCTGAAGACTCTTTTATCCCTTCTTTCTCGATAAACTGTGCATCTCTAACCTCTCACTTCTGGCATTTCTATCCAACAAATCTGACATATGCTTTTTTAAATGTAAATGAATCTCCTCTTACTTGTGTCTTGGCAAATCTCCAACTCACAGCGACCCTGTAGGACAGAGTGGAAGCGCTCCGGGGGCTTCCCTGGCTATATTCTTTCCAGAAGCCAACTGTCCCAGCATTCTCCAGCAGTCTGCCTTGTGTGTCGATTTCAACAGACAGCCTTTCAGTTAGCAGTTATTTAACTGTGGAAAACCCAGGCATCTTTTAGTGCCTTATATTTAAATGACAGGAATTGTGCATCATAGTTTCGGACAGAAATCTCTCTTCTTCCAAGATTGATATAGCTATTAGAAGGCAAAAAGCCCGCCATCTCACAGTGTGGTAGGAGAACTCTCCCACTCCCATGAGCCTGGTAACTCCAGTGCAGTGCATTGGCTATTTTTAATGTTGTCCTTATCTTCAAAGATTTATAACTGTGTCACTTATTGACAATGTATCAATGAGGGGAAGGTGTGTGCAGTTTCCTTCAGAATGCACTCACTGAACATAAATGGATAGGGTACTTTGTATAAGGGGACAGGAAGATTGAAGATGGCGTTTTCCTTGTATCTGAGTTGATTAAAAACTAAGTAGCCAACAAAAACCATAAAGAAGATGTTCAGTGCTATTAGGCATATGTGTCTTTATGAGTTGCCATCATGTCAGTTCTGACTCATAACTACTCCGTGGACAACAGAGGAGAATACACAATTGGACTATGCTTGAGGAGACGGTTGCAGACATGATGCCAATCTGTCTCATTGATGGGCTACTGTGTTATTTTTATTTTTCTTTTTTTGCTGACCCTCTATGAGGCATAATATCCTCATGCAGAGATGCAAAGGAAAAGCACAAGGAAATAGCACTTCACTTCCAAGAAGTTGATTAATATTAAAAAGGTGTGTTTGTGTGGGTGGGGGGAATGAGGTGGAGATTACATGTTAGTAAGAATGTGGAGAAAACAGAACGTTTACCCAGTAGTGGTGGTAATGGAAAATGGTGTCAGAATAGGGACTATGGGGGTTGTCTCCCCTCCACCCCATGCCTGCATAGGCTCCCATTGGACAGAAATCAGGTACACTAATTAGATATTTATGGGACGATCCAAACTGAGCTTGTTCAGACACAAGCCCTCTAGGATCTGGTGGGAGCTCCACCTGGGTGCACAGATGAGTCCCAGCTGCATAATATCACCCTGGTGGGCTTAAACTCAGCCAATGAGCTTGGCCAATATCTTCAGCCACTTATCTTGAACTGGAGGAGATAAGAGCTTGATATAGGAAGACCATGCCTCTTTGATTCCTCTTTGACTCTTCTCTCCTTCAAGTGCACTCCTGTAGGTCAGAGGGTGGGGGTGCATATGTGCCACCTTGGCCCTGAGGCCTTGCTTTCTGGTTTCTCTCTCAGAGTGCTATTTTGGGATTTCCCGCTCTTGACTCCTGGGATTGCCTGCGAAGACCTGAAACTTCCCTTTTCCTCATAAAAGTCACTTGGATTTTGAAATGTGCTTCAACTATGTGAATTCTTTCAGAGCTGCAAAGCAGGAACCAAGGTATATATATACCACTTCAGAAACTTAACATTCCCACATAACCCAGCAATCCTATTCCAATGTTTATGAGGGAGTTTTAAAAGTAAGTGAACAAAAGGAATGAAATGATAGTGGAACCAAATTCAGGGATCTACATATAGCCTCCTCTCTGGGGTGTGGACAATGTGGAAGTGAGTAAAGAGACACATTGGACAGTGTACGATATGAAAAAGTAATAACAGTTTGTAAATTATTAAAGGTTTGTTGGGGAGTGGGAGTGTGGTGGGATGGGAAACATTGGGAGGTGATACCAAGGGCCTAAGTGGAGGGACAATATCTTGAGTGTGTTGATGGCAACCAGTGTGCAAGTGTGGTCTGCATACAATCGATGTATGTATTGATCGTGATGGGAGTTGTATGGGCCCCATAAAATGATTAATTAAAAAAAAAGGGAGGGGGAAAGAGGAGCTTATACCAAAGGCTCATGTTGAAAATATTTGGAAATCAAGATGGCAACATCTGTACAAATATGCTTGATATGAAAGATGTCTGGAATGTTATAAGAACTGTAAGAGTCCCCAATAAAATCATTGGGAAAAAAAATCTGAAGAAAAAGAAAAGATAGTGGCCCTTACCCAACAATGCTTTGAAGGTTCCTTGTACAATTTCTCCCACAAACATAACCACACACGTTTGTTGCAGCACTATTAACAAGAGCCCCAAAGAGAACATCGCCAGAATACCCTTCAATGGATGAGTGGATAAACAGAAGGTGTCCTGTACACATGATGAAATACTACGTTAGAAAGAGAAAGAAAGCCCTGATAGATGACATAAGGTAAGTAAATCTTGACCACCTTAACTGAGTGAAAGTGCTTAATCACAGAAGAAAATAAGATCTTCCTTAGAATGAGCAAATGGACAGAAGGCAGAGCTTAGCAGGGATTACCCAGGGCAAGGGTCGGCATATGCGGCTCTTTCAGTGTGAACGAGCAGCTCTGCAGTCACATTGAAAACGTGAAGGTGATTATTTCAGACCATGGTGATTTTATTTGTTTGGAAAAGCACATTTAAGGCCCTTGAGTGATTTTAAAGTTGCTAGGAGGGACAAGATTGGCTCTTCGGTCTCAAAAGTTGCCGACCCCTGACCTATGGTGAGAAAGGGAATATTTGTTTAGATTATTTTTACAGAAATGGAAACTATGTCAAAGGATGATGGTGATAGCTGTACAATATAATTGATGTAACTGGCTTCATTGAATTGTACAAGGGAAAATGGTTAATTGCCAAATATTTACAATAATTACAATAAAAGTCAACAACATCAAAATTAAATAGATAATGGATATTTATACCAAAATAAATGCAATACTATGGTAAGTTATTGAAAACTAGGAAAAGTTTGAGGCTGAAAATATTTAATAACGTGTGTGATAGGTAAGCTGTGGTGCCAACATGGCCAAAGACAATAAGTAGGTCTATTGTGACCACATGGCCAATGAACACACCCAATCAATTGAAGGGCGGAGATAGAAAAGCCTTGGCAAGCTCCACCCTTGCTTTCTTGCTTTTGGATCTTCGGACCAGACAGCTGCCTTGTTCGTCCTATGCCTCGACCTCCAAACAACACTACCCGTGGGACGCCTAATCGTGGACTTTGTATTGAGTTGTTCCTTGGAGTGCTGCTTCGCCACACTCCTGAAATATACATCTCTTGAGCTGGGGACTATTGGACTCTGTCATCTGGCTGACTGTTGGTGACCTGCTTTGCTGTTTGCTGCTGGTAGCCGGATAGTCTGAATTGCTCTACAGAGGACCCTCCACGGCCCTCAAGACTCCAAGGACTGCCAGTCTTCTGGCTGTCTCATGCAAGTGAGTTGCACCAAGCCATTGTACTGCTTTATTGATTATTTAACTTTATTTCTTATCTTATATATATATATATATCCTTCTATCTATATAAATATATAAAGAGAATTACTAGTGTCCTGGTTTTATATCTCTAAGAGAACTCTGTCGGACACAATGTGTGAACAGTTGAGAACACTGATAAAGCAACTAGATGAAATTTAGCTTTAAATGATGTCAATAATATGGAAATAATTACATCATAAAGTTGTGTGTGAGCAAAACAGGAGTCCAAATATTAAAATTTAAATTGCAAGCCCTAGTCAGGTAAGGGTTTGGACTGCTATCTGGAAGGTAATTGGTTCAAACCCAAGAGAGAAAGATCTGCTCCCTGTAAAGGTTTACAGTCTTGGAAACCCTCTGAGAGGCTCTATGAGGTGCCATTGACCAGATGGCAGTGGTTTTTGTCTGTCCTGCTTATTTTTCTTTGTAGCACTGGATCCAAACAACTTTTTTTCTTCATTTTAGATCTCAGTGGGTGGACTTATTAGAATATTAACACCATCAACCAGGGATTTTGCCAGTTTTTTTGTGCTATAGAACTTACTGAATACAGAATGGTGCTTGGTACCTGGTGCACTTTCAGTAAATGTTGAACCAATGAATGTATGGCTAGAAAACCAAACAGAATAATGAAATGATAGAGAAAAATATCAATGATGGTTGTCTTTAGGAATGTGTACTTTCCTACAATGTTTAGAATCTTGCCAACTTTCCTATAATGTTTAGAATTTTGTACAATAAATATGCATTAGTTTTGTAATTACACACACACACACACACACACACACACACACACACACACACTGAGGCTTTAGATGGTTTGTGGGAAAATTCCAATCCCTAATTCCATGTTTCCATGAATATGTTTGTATGCAATAAAAAAAGCAAATAAATAAATGAAATAAAAATGCATGATAAAACTCTTTCAATATTTTTATAAGCTTCACTGTAGAGGCTTTTATTTATTCATTATCATTTTAAATGTTTCTTCTTCCTTCATACAAAATAGAAACAAAAGAATCACCTTTAGTATCACTATCCAGAGGGGAACAGCAATAATATTTTGGACAAATTTGTTCCAGTTCAATGTTTATGTCTGAGTGTATATAAACACAATGCATTATATATGTATGTATTTTGCATGTGCAAATAGTATACATAATATATGTGTATGTTGAAGCATACAGACTTTGTATGCAAATAGCACACATCTTCTAGGTTTGCTTGCTGACCACTCCCTTCTCCCAGGATGTATATTTTAAATTCACTGTGCTCACTTTTTTTTCAGTAGTGGTGATTTAAAAATTGGCATGAGCTCCCTGCCAGCAAGTTGATTCCAACTCACAGAAAGCCTGTAGGACAAACATCTGTGGATTTCCAAGACTGGCTGGCAAACCTAGACGTGTGCTATTTGGGTGAAAATACGTTGCATGTATTTTGAAATCTGAGTTTAATCCCTTGGCAGTAGATCAAAGAGTTTGTGTAAGATCCCATGATCTTTTCATTCCATTTTTCCACCAGCATTTTGGAATCATTCTGGTTGCCTCGTGGATTTTGTGTTGGGCTGTTGACAGCAAGCTCAGCCATCTGAAGCCCTCAGATATTCTGCAGGGGGAAAGATGGGGCTTCCTATTTCTGTAACTCAGAGGGCAGTTCTACCCGCCCTGCAGTCACTGTGAGTTGGAATTGGTTCAAAGGCAACTTGCTTTGTTTTTCATATAATATTTCTGACAGTATCATTTATTTTATCGATCCCATTATCATAGAGTCAATACCCACTCCTAAGCAGGCGATAGAGGTTTTCAATGCTATCAATCTTTAGGGGAGCCCGTTAGCCTCATTGTTGCTCCCTGGACTTCAGACACCATCCAATGCTTACCCAACAGCCTCACCTGGCCCCCTTCTGTTGTTGTAGAATGCATTATTTATTTTAAAATATTTCATTTGCAAGTGACTCTACTAGGAACCTGTACTTTACCTTTTAACTCTGGAAATCATAAATCCCCTAGGGAAGTAGGGGAGATTGCTTAGCCTAAAGGAATCACCCCCTAGCTTCAACAATCATCAAATTATGATCAGTACTTACATGGACATGCTTTGTTTTTTTTCCACCTCACAGATAATGCATTTTTTCTTTTTCTTAAACCATCGAAGGTTTGCAGCTAGTAAGTCATCACAGCCGTCATTTCAAACAGCTTGCATTCATTCCGTGTCTTTGTCACATTTTGATGCCGAAACCTAAAGCCGCGTCAATAGGGAAGAGTGTTTACATCCATGTGCCTACTCATTGTACTTGCCCGTCCACTGGTCCTGTGAACTTTTCCTTGGACAAGGATGGTGAGATTCCATTCTAGGGTCCCTCTTCTTCCTAAAAGAAAAATAAATGCAAATGACCACTAGGAAAGCACAGAAATAAAGCATAACAGTTATGAAAGGGTGGCCTAAAGCAAAATCAAGGAGAATCATTGCAGGAAGAGGGGCACAGATACATACAGTTGCCGCTCTTAAGTGAGTTGAAGAGTAAGTACACTTTTCCATCAAATTATGTCATGGCCCTGTACACTGGATCCTGCTGTTCTTAGAACAAAAGCTTTGTGCCTTAGTATGATCTATAAGGCCTTGCATGAACCAAGTCTTTCCAACTCTCCAACCCCGCTTCATATATATTTCTCTCAAGTAGATCACACCGGTATTCTTGTTCCTGAAATATGGCAAGCTTTCTCAGATCTTAGGACTTTTGCACATGCATATGATTTCTCCACTTAGCACCTTTCTTGTCTTTGTCATATCTGAGTCCATTTCACTCAAACCTCTCTCTTCCCCGTCTCTTCACAACCTTCCCCAGGTCCTTACCATCATAGCATTTGTGATATTTTATCTATTCCCTCTGGTTTGGGATTCTTTTGAGGTCCTTGTATTTTCTAGGAGATGATGACTATTTGAACCTAACAGAGAAGACAAGAGTAAAGAGAATGGTGTGTGCTTTGCCACAAGCAAGGAATAAGAGAGTGTATGCAATTCCAAGCTATGTGGTTAAGAAAAAAAGATCACATGAAAGAAAGGGTGAATGATGATCCAAAGGACTTGGCAGATGGGGGGATGTAATATCTTTTGAGAATAAACAGTTATCTATTTACCATCTTGCAATTCTCTCAGAAACCTAATTACCTCAAACAGCAACATTCACTATAGTTTAAAAAGGGCATATTTCGTTGCATTTGGAGCATAGTTAGTTAGGACTGTATGATGTCCAGCATAATTATTTATTTATTTGAGAAGTGGATATATAATAAGCAGCTCTGGTGAGGTAGTTCTTATGTGTTGGGGAACTAGGACAAGGTCAGAAGTTTGAAATTACCAGAGCTCCATGAGAGAAAAACAGGGCTTTCTATACCTCTAAAGAGTTAGAGTCTCAGACATTAGCAGAGGCGGGTCCACGCTGTCCTACAAGGTCACTATGTGTCAGTCTCAACTTGAAGACAATCAAGGTTGAAAGGAGGAGGGGCAGAAAGTCAGAAGCAGGGCGGTTACATGATTGACTCAAGGACGGTCCACCAGTGGATGGGCTTTCTGAGGTTGAGGATCAGATAGTCTGCATTAGCTCCAGCTGGATTCCCACCTGGCTCATAGCTGAGCTTTGAATTCCTGAAGGTAATGGAACCTATGGGCTATGCAGAATTGTGGAAACCTCAAAATCTTCCTACCAACTTCGATAATCATGGGAACACATCGGATTTCATGCTGTTTGGGTATTTTTCATGCAGATTAAAAATTTTCTTTCTTAATAAAGCAAGTTTCATAGCTATGCATAATGCGATTAAAATGAACATAATTTCAGTAAAAATGGTAAAGATATAAAAATCATCCCAAGCCATTCTCTTCATCACTAGTACTAGCACAGAAGGGTATGTTTCCTCGCTTTGCAAACTTCTCTGGAATCTAAGATAGGATATAACAACAGATGAGGTCAAATTTGGGGGCGTAAATATATATTTTTATGTGTTTTAAGATGTCTCTCTGAGGCCTTGTATGTTTTTTTAATGAGATGTATAAAGTAAGTGAAAAATAATTTATATTTTGAAGTGCTAGGTCTCTGAATATATTAAGCCAGTTCTCAGTTATTCCCCTCATTTTATTTTCGTGCCAAGCCATGGATATGTGGGTGGGCTGCTGGGACTACTCCCCTCCCCCCTTTCCTTTAGCTGTGGTAACGGTTGTTCTTTTTCCTTAAGCACACACTCACTTTTTTCTTTGCTTGGCATCCAAATGAGGAGCTCAGAGGAGAGAGACCCAGCTGAGATAGGATGCTGAAACATGTGTGGGTGCTGTCCCAGGTGGTTTCCTGTGAATTAGACTTCCAGAAAAGGAAAGGATAACAACAATTCAGCTCTATTACAGTGGGTTAAGGACGCCAACATGTTTTGTTATTTAGTCCCTGGGGAGTAAATTAGACATATTTTCTTCCTGCCATGCACTTTGGAACCATAGAAGGGAAAAAGAATGCCTTGTGGTGTCTTAGGGTGGCAAAGGCACGGGAAGTACTAGAACTTCTTTCCACGGGTCACTGCATCAACATTTCCAAATACTGAATTTTAAATAAATACTTCTCTTGCATGGTCAAATACAGAGCTTTCCAGCATATATGTAATAATCAGAACCATTTACAAACAAGTGACTTATCTGGCTGAGCTTCCATTTTTCACTGATACTGTGATTATGAAAAGTACAGAGACAATAAGGAAGGAAAATGTTTTTACACAGATATGGGGTTTAACAAATCCCTCTGGTTTTATTTCTGTCTGGCAGGTGAGAACAGGGGGAGGGAAGCAGGGGGAGGGTAGAAGGGGTGCTCACTTAAACAGATCCTTGAGTTGACATTTTCAATGTGAAGGTGTAATGATTACATATATAGGTATATATTTGTGATAGTAGCAAACGTGAACAATAGGTCTGGTATTTGAAAAAAAAATACCTCAAAAAAAGAAACAAACCCAGAAAGTCCCTCTTTGAAGCCTAGTAGACTTAGGGCATCAGCCACTATTGTTCTATGCACTTCAATACTTACTTTTCAATGACCTTGGCGCCTGTAGTGTTTTCTCCCCTCTCCTCCACCCCCTGATGTGTCTCTTTGCTTAATCAGGAAAGAAGCTGAACTTTCTGCCACCCACTGCTTCTGAATGTGTATGGATGGCTTTCTTTGAGTTGAACCCAAAATAACATCTGATCTGAAAGCAGCACTAGGAAATTCAATCATCTATGAAAAGAAGAGTGAAAAGGAAAAGCAAAGTCAAGCCCCTTGAAAGTTCAGGTTCAGCTCTGGAAAATAGAAAAAGGGGATTAGGGCAAGTCTATTTCTGGAAATGCGATTGCCAGAGCACCATGTGCGAAACAGTAGGGGGGTCCTTTGTGGCTCGTGCCCATTTAGAGAGCCTTGCTCTACTGTGTCTACCTTTTACTCTCCTGGACAGCTGAGCTGGGCTCTGTGGCATGGGGTTAAACTCAGCCCATGGGCAGTCTTTCTAGCACAGTACACTGCGCTACCTACTTGGAGTTTCTGGAGCTGCTGGATTTGCCAGAGGTTTTAGCATCCAAAGTGATAAAAGTAAACTGATTCTGGAGGATTTTTTCTTTTCTTTTTGTGGTGGCTTTATTTCTTGCACCCATAAACCAGGCTAATGGAGACACTTGCCCCTCAGGAACATTTCTCGAAATCAGGGCATCGGACACAACAGGGTCAACGCTCTCCCACAGACTTCCTGTGAGAAAAATGGGGCAAGTCCTGAGAGAACAATCTGCCCACACATACTCATGAGAGCAAGAGTGTGGGTGGGAGTTGATCCTGTCCCCTGAGCCCATCTTCTTGGTTGCTTCATCTTCTTAAAGCATCCTTGAAGGTCTCTTGAAAACTCCCATCACATTTCATATGTTCAGAACTTTTGAATTTGTGTGCATTCTGAATCTTTCTGATTTTCTTATTTGGACTTGATTTGAGTTGCTCAAGGGATGAGGTGTCTATAATATTCTTCAAGATTGCCTATCTTGATAAGCTGAGTTTTTCTTTCTCTAACCATGCTGAAGGGTACAGTGAAGGGTACAACCATTATGTGTTCAATTCAACAGAAAAGGGTAATGGAAAATTCTTTCTACTTGGAATTATCTGGCGGTTTTTTGGTGAACGAATGCATTTAGCTTGGATCATCAAGGTAATTGCCTCATTTTCCCACTTTGCCTTGCTAGTGGCCTAAATGTTACATTGAGTTCTTTGTCTGACCTCGTATTCTAGTGACTTGTGCCTCAAATGATTTTGTTCCTCGCCTTTTCCCTTATAACTTGTAACCAAGGAAACCAATATGTAGCAAAATCTTTTTGGCAATTGTACCTTCTATTTTCTTTCCAATGCCTGGCATTTTCTTCTTTTATCTTGCCTCTCTCCCCATTTCTACAGATATTTAGAAAACAATGTTTCTTTGAAGGGAAAAACCATTGGCTAATAGAATTGCATTGTCAGGATATGGGCATAGAATAAAATTTTTTCAACAATTTGCATCTTAGGGAAACACCAATTAATTTAGAAAGTCAAATAGTTTAATAGACATATAATTTACACATGCAAATATAGTTTAAACATTGAAGAGAGTTGTGCAATCTCCACTACAATCAATTTTAGAGCATGTTCTTTCTCACATTTATTAGTTCCTGTTTTCCCCAACTCCAAGAAATTATGAATATAATTGCCTTCTCTATAGATATACCTATTCTGAATTTCATAAAAGAAAAGCATACAATAACAAAAATTTAAAAGAAACAAACAACCCTCCCCCGCCATGGGTATGACCCAAAATGTAAAGAAGTAACTGCACATACCTTTTAGTGATTGGAATTGGAAGCAGCAATCCTATATGTCATAATAGAACTACTCCTATTGATTTCTTAGACTGAAACACTTTCCGGGAGTAGAAAGTCTCATTTTCTTTAGAACTGTTGACCTTGGGGCTACCAGCCCAATGAGTAACCTTTATGCTAACAGGGCTCCAAGAGGAAGGAATTGTAACTGGAAAATATGGTGATAGAATTGACATTTGAGGCTGAGCCCTGGTGGCCTAGTGGTTGTGTATGGGACTGTGGTCCACAGGGTTAACAGTTCAAATCCAGCAGCAGCTCTCCAGGAGCAAGGCTGGGCCTCCTACTCCCATGAGAGGGCAGTGATACCCCCCCCCCCAAAAAAAAAAAACCCCACAAACATCACTAGTCTTCCCCAAGTTTTTTGGGCACATGCTATGTAAAATGATAGCCACAAACTACATGGGGCAATTTAAGTTAAATTAATTAAAATTTGAATTCCTTGTTTATACTAGACATATTTTTTTGCCTTTACTAAGTACTATTGGCCAGGATTTAATTCTTGGATAGAAAATGTGTAGAATGTTTCCACCGTAGGAGACAGGTTGAAAGTGCTGCTCCACTCATCATTTGCTTAAGTTATTTGCCCAAGATTTGCTTAAAATAGCTGCTTTTTTTATCACTACTTCTTAAAAAAAATTAGTGTCACTGAAGCTTCCTTCATTACCACCTTCACCAGGTCTTGGAATCTGATTCCACATAGCAATATCTATTGTAATATTGCTTTGGGCTGCATTTGTAGAGGGTAGAACATATATGGCCAATGTTCTTTCTTTTTTTGAAAATTAGAAAGTTTTAAAAATTATTTTTGCACAGGAATTTGACTTTGATAAGTGCAAGATATTACCATTCTGAATATCTGAACTAGAGAATAATTTTAACCACCTCATTGTACTTAGGATCGAATATGACCTACAAATTGTCTCATGTCTTTAGTGTTTTCACCCTTAATAAAGAAGCTAATGCAGAGAAAAATGGCTTCAATTTGGAAATTACATGGACAGTGGTCTGAATAATCAGCAACTATAATAATATTCCAGGTAGACATGCCACTTGCACATGCCTTTTCTATCCCCATAATGAGTCAAGTCTTGAAAATTCACAGGGATAGTTCTATGAATAACTATGAGTCAGAATTGGCTAGATGAAAATGAGTTTGTTTGTTTTAATTTGTATTTTAAAAATTAGGAATTTTTTCTTGATGTAAAATTATTTCTTATGTATATTAGTGTTACTGTTTCTCTCTCTCTTAGCCTAACACAAGGTCTTATTCTTCTTTCCATTAAAGTGACATATACTTTTATTTATTAATTTAAGACTGTATTATAGTTTGAGGAGAAATTTACAGAGCAATCTTTCTATTCAACAATTCATACACCTTTCTATGAGATGTTGACAGCATTTCCCATGATATATATAACACCATTATTTCCACTTCCTCCCTGTTCATCATTTCCTTTCATTTTTCGTGGCTAAACTCTCTGACATACGAGTTTTCTCTCTGGGCAATGCAGCCCTTTAATATTAGAGGACTGACTTCATTAAGAATTGTGTACCTCCCTCATGTTATTGTTGACCAGTTTGTTGTTTGACTGCAAGCTCTGCCATGGATGTGAGTTCTAGGCATGAAGGGAGACTAGGAGTCATAATCACATGGGTTTCACCAGTCTCTATCAGACGAATAAGTTTGAGCTGTGTTCCACAGCTTTCTCCCACTCTGACCAGAACCTTGATTATGATCCTTTACACAGTGGTAGGCAGTGGTAGCTGGATGTAGTCAAATTCTTCTGGATTCAGGAGAACGGAGATTAAGGTTTGCACAGTTTATCAGTCTTTTGGAGTACTTTGTTTCCCAGAGTCTTGGGTTTTCTTCACTCTTTAGATGGGGAGAAACCAGTAGTTGCATCATAGATGGTCACTGGCAGGACCCTAATTACTACTCACCAAAGTAGTATGTAGAACTACTCACCTCTCAGACTCAGTCCTTTAAGATGGCCGGTTATGACTAAAGGAATTTTCTAACTTTATCCTGTGGATGCTCAACTATATTCACCGATCTATTTACAACTTATAAAAGTACATAAATAGACATAGCATCTGTCAAGCTATGCATCAGTGGGCATAGTACCCCGTGTCTTCACACGCCTGCTCATTTTATGGGTCTCCCTATACATTCATCTGTAAGTTATTGTTATTACTGTTATTGCAGGACTGAATGTGTAATAGTGCTTATCTCTATTGTCTTTAATGCTTTTGTTTCTGCCAGTATCTTCCTTTGCCTTTATCATTTTTGCTAATCCCTTCTCTATTATATATGACCGGATATACTTGAGTAGAAGCTGACCCAAATGTCAGCCTAGACACCTAATTTTACCACAAAAACTACATGAGAAATGTGCTGAAAAACTCAGCTTATATATAAGTATATATGGTACTTTTCCTTTCACCAAATATATATGTATTCAATTTATAATTTGTGATCTACCCTTTCTTCCGCTCCAACTCCAGGTAACCTTAAAATAAGGCTTCTTTCTGTGTTAAGGCATTTCTTGAATTTTTATAGTACTTAACCTAGACATGGACACATGACTATCAAGGCTTCTCAAAGTAGCAAGACACTACTTTCTCCTCAATCCACTAGTCAAAGCCATTGAAAGTGAGACACAGATTTACGTGGGGTGAGAGGGAAGCTTTAGCTTTGAATGTAGGAATTAGTATGTGAAACTAAAGAAGTACAGAATTGCTGGGACATATCTTTAGGTGCCAGCAACTACATGGAATTACCATCTCTATAAAATATTGTGCCATATTACTTTTGCAACCATTCTCCCTTCTTATAGCATCCTTAGGTGAAGTTTGAAAGTCACTGGAAAACAACACTGTAAACTGCTATAACATTTCCACTAAGGTAAGAGACCTGGATTTGAGTGTAGGGATAGCAAACCTGGGAAGACCTAAGGTTGTTTCTTTTTCCAAATGGAGGCCAGTTGGCAGTCAGTAGGCAACCCAAGGGCCTGTACTTTTTGCTTCCATGGGGTGTCAATATATTCCAATAGTAGACATTTGGGTTACCTTTTCTAACCTGAATCTGAAGCCTTTTCTAATCTAATCTGAATCTGAAATTTCTAGCATCTGAGGTATAGTCCCTCAACCTTAAGTTGAAATATCTTGCATCTTATTTGTAAATGAAAACAAGCAGTTTTAGGAAGCACTGGGTAGATATTCCCTCCAAAGGATTTTTTTGGCATCCTTCTCCCACTGACTCAGCAAGTTCAGAGTTTTGCAATTAAATAAAGTCTTTTACTGGGAACTGGGTTTTAAAAGTTGTTTGAATTACTCACATTGCAAATCAAGAAGTAGGAAAGTATAGAAAAGCTTTGGGATTTACTGAGATAATATTCTAAGCAATTCCTTTGAAAGAGGGAAATATCACAGTGTGACTTCTGAATTTTTTTCCCCTCGTTGCTGCTGTCAACGAAGAAAGGCAGATAAATACAGCTCCAGGGTCCTGAAAGGATATGCAGTACCATGCTGGCACACCAGGCCTGGAGGATGATGTCCCTGCAGGGAGCTAAAGTGACAGGAGAGGACTGGGCGGTCAACAACAGTTCATGTCACACTGTCCCCTTACTAGAGCAGATTGCGACAGAGGACAATTCTTGGGGCATACAGTAGGGAGGTAATGTGGTCTGAACCTCCCTGTATTAGTCTGGGTAGACTAGAAAAACAAAATCCACATATAGTCATATTTATATAAAGGGTAAGTGTACATTAAGAAAGCATCCCAACTTAGTCCAGTCCAAGTCCATACATTCGACATTAGCCCATATGTCCAACAAAGTCCTACAGAGTCCTCAAACTAAAAAAACACATGCAATGATGCTGACTGCAAGAGGAAAGCTGAATCATTGGGCATGTAAGCATCTTAGTGTGGCTGCTCGAGCACCCAGGGTTGCATCAGGGTAGGGTTATGTGGCTTCTCCTCAGGGATGTCTCACAGGAAGTGAGCCTTGCCACCTGAGGCAGAGAACTAGCTAAGGCAGTTCTGGTCTGACTATCAGAGAACAAGAGACAAAAAAGGTGAGTCTCGCCAAGCCATTTATCTCTCCACCCTTCAATTAATCCCACATGTGTTCATTGGCCAGGTTGGCACAGTAACTCTTAACTATCACAATCCATCCCTTGCCAACTAGGCACCCGTACACAATTCTTTAGCCATATATATAATTTTCAAATAAACAATAATAAAATCATATATGTACCTTATAGATAAAACTAAAATGCATACATTTCAAAGATGTGCCACCCTCATTTAAACATAACATCTTATAAGTGAATAAAACAAAACAAAAATATCCCATGCCTACAGTGTACAGTGTGAAAAAATAAAAATTTGTAAATTACTAAGGGATTAAAGGGGAGGGGGGGAGGAAGGGTAATATAGGGAGATGATTCTGGGGGCCTGAAGGGGGGAGGATATTTTGAAAGTGATGATGGCAATAAGTGTGTAAATGTGGCCTGCATACAATTGATGTTGGTATAGATTGTGATGGGAGTTGTATGAGCCCCTAGTAAAATGATTCAATTAAAAAAAAATCCTATGCCTAACAATTGCAGTTAACTAACACCTACACCCCAATTCTATAATCCATGGAATATATTCCCCCACCTATGAAAGTTTTTAGCTCCATGTCGCTTGTCCACAGAAATGTACTACAGAGAGTGAGTCTGG
>PVJH01010975.1:0-71102 GCA_004026705.1 Nesogale talazaci
GTTTCATCCAACTCTTGGGTCCCACTGAAAAGAAGATTCATAGTGCCAAGGCTGTTGGCTATTGAAAGAGATGCAAAGCCCTCTCTGCAGTGTTTCCGCCACAAGGTCAGAACTCAGTGCCATGTTGCCACTTCCCCTCGGGACCAGGCCACCGACAGTGCAGGAATGCCATCCCTTCTAAGTAATATCAAACTGAGAACATTTCCTAGAGCGGTTCTTTATCGTTTCCAGATTTTTGTCTCTGAATATAGTTTCTCCAAGAGATGCAAAGAGTCCAATTTATACAAGACATTCTTCTGTGAAAGCTGAAACCTGACTTGGCTTAAGCAATTTTCAGGGTTGTTAGCAGAATGAACATCCCCTATACCTGTTACCAGAAATTCCATTTCCTTAGTCTACCTTACAAATCAACCAATTTACTATTCAAGAGGAATACTTTCCTTATTTTGTCATAAAAATGATATGCACAAGCACAAAGTGTACCTCTGTTGCTTAACGTTCCTAGTTTTATTTCAACAAGGTTACCCTATAACTCTGTATGGTCTGGTCTTGATTTCTAACGATGTGTATGTATGCACATATAGATACATATGATGGGGTACCCCCTCAACCAGAATTTTTTCAATGCTATGTAATTTTTTTTTACAAAACAACCTTACCATCTTCAAAGTACTGCATTACACATAATAATTTGTCAAATCTGCAATTCTATTCTTGGAATCATCAAATTCATCTATTTGAATGGCTTGACAGCACCTCCCTCGTTTTTTTTTCCACCTCTACTTTGTCAAATCACTGTCCTTTCATGTCCCTCTTCATTCACGGAAACAAAAGGGAGGTCAGGTGAGTCTAGTGGGTGGGATAAGACAGTCATGCTGTCTTTTCCGATAAACTGGTGCACTGAGATGGCTGCGTGAGCAGGTGCATCATCATAGACCAGTCCAGTCTGACACAAATTAGGCATTTCATGCCACACACCGTTATGCAATCTTCTCAGAACCTCTAAATAGAAAGCTTAATTAACAGTCTGACCTGATAGAAGGAACTCCAAATACACCACGAGGCAAAAATTGTGTCCCTTCTGGAAGTTGATGGATGTCTAGAATGAAGTTTTTCAACAATCAACATTTCGTGTTTTTTTTGAAATGAGAAAAACCATTTGTACACATGAATTTTTCCCATAGCACTGTCCTTGTAAGCTGTGTTCCATATCACAAGTTTATGTGGCATTTTTCCCAAGGAGAAAACAAAACTTCACAGTCACATACTATCCTCTTAAATCAGCCTTCACAAAAGATAAAGTTCAAGTGAAGCTTTTATGAAAAAATTGCAGTGACCAGAGAACCTTTCCAGGCAATGCCACTGGGTGCACCAACTCAGAGTTGCCTGATGATTGCCTCTTGGGAAAAAATGCATACTACAAAGATGGCTCTGTCCAGCACAATTCCGTTTTTTTGAGGGTGGTGGTGGTGGCGGCTACTTGTATATGAATATACAAATCTCTATCTCTGGAACAGTAAATTTTAAACTCACCGTTTAAGTGAAACATTAAGAATTTTGTTACATGAATCCCAAGACCATCACTGTTACTTTACCTTTACGGTGATATAAGCAAAAATCCATACTGAAATCCAAGTCTCACCCCTAAAGTGGAAAGGGTTGAGCTCTGGGAGCTGTGTCCTTAGGTCTGCAGCCCACAAGTCTTCTGCACACATGTGGAAACTTCCGGGGCAGCTGTGTGCACTGGGGGACACTCTGTGTACTGGAAGGAGACATATATGCAGTTGGCAGGTGGGGCTCAGACTAAGCAGCTAAGCATTTGGAAAAAAACAACAACAACAAAAAAAACCCAATCCACACACAACTCATGACCAAGTCTCACAGGACAGGTTAGAACCGCCTCACAAGGTTTACAAGACTGTAAAACTTCACAGCAAATGGTTTGGACACCCAGCTAGCCTGTTGGTTAACTGCTGGTATCACACCCTTGGCATGCCCCAAACCTCATTGCCGACAAGTGTTTACCCACAGGGTTTGGCACTGTGAAACTGCCCTGGGAGTGGGGTGGTTTCTGAGACACTTTACCTCAGTAGAAAGCCTCATCTCTCTCACATGCAGCTAGGCAGAAACTAAATATACAGACAAACAGGCTGCTCCATAACTACAGCCTGGAGGCTTCCTCCCATGTTCTTCACCCCTCCTCCTCTACAGCGGTCTTGACCTATCAAGGGTCCTCCTCCATCAGAGTCCACGCCCGGGGGCTGAATCTTCTCTTAAAGCACAAAGCTGGAGGGCCAGCCAGATGTCTTCAATGCCATGCTCTTCCCGCCTTTCACCATTCTCCTATCCACCATGACTTCAGGGTCACTGGAGATGCTCTACATAGGACAAATAACAAACCAGCCTTCCGCATTCTTGCGGCCCTTTCCGATCTATGCTGTCCCAGAAATTCGACCGTTGTCACTCCCTGATCATGTAATCCTCTTTAAGCTGAACATACCACACTCAACTATGAACAGGTGGGATGCTGGTCATACAAGGCCCTTTGAACCATAACAGAAGGGCGTTTTGACAAATTTGTGAAAATACGGTGTGAAAAGTTGTGGGATTTCCCTACAACTTTTTGAGGCCACCTTGTAGATTCCATTTTAAAGGGAAATGTTAACCTTAACTGCATACATGGCTTCCAAGCGGAAGGGTTAATTGATGACATCACTATTTCTGTTCTCAGGTAACTCAGTGACCAAGTTTAAGGGCATACTTGGACAACCACTGGGGTTTCCTGCATCCGTCCAGGGCTGCCTTTTGAGGAAGCCATTACCCAACTGAGGTCTGCTTTAAAAGCTTCTTGCTAGACAAAGATCATGTCTTCTGCGTTCACAAGGCGATAGAGAGTGAGTTAGGTGGTACGGGCCCCCTGCCTCCTGTGGGAAAGGTTTGAGACCCATTATCAGCCCTTACCTGGAATGAAGCCGGGGCACATGCCCCTCTCAAGCATCTCACAGACATCAAGGGACCCCCTAGGTGGCACTCCCAAATACTTGAATCCTTCAGATTGGTGCCATCTTTAAAGATTACGAAAAATTGCGTATACTGAACCATATTTATAAGCCTAAGCCAAGGCCACGGGGCTGACGCAAGTTGTCTGCGAGCCGCCACCTCCTCCTCCTCCTCCTCCTTGGCAAGGCTGGGACAGTCACCCGACGTCACTCAAGAAACGGCAATGCATGGCAGAACCGCATTAGACTGCATGAGCCCCTGGCAGCGCTCACTCTGTACTGCTGCCTTGTGCTGTCCCTCAAACTGCAGCATTTTGTTGCAGTCTTCTTCCACCTGTGAGTTCCAGGTAATCTCATCACCCCATTGGTTGAAACTTGACAAATTACAAGCCAACTATTTCTTAAAAAGTATCCATCGGGGGCTGAGCCCCGGTAGCGTGGCGGTTGTGCGCGGGACTGCGGCCCACTGGGACGGAGGTTCAATTCCAGCAGTGGGGCTGGGCCTCCTACTCCCACCGCCGGAGAGCAGTGATGCCAATAAAAAAAAAAAAAGTATCCATCGGAGCAGCAAAGCAGATGGCATTTTGTAAATATGATCATTTAGGGCAAAAGTGATCACTTTGAACGTTAAAATGATAGTATTAACAGCTTGTATTAATGTGGCATTTACTACATGCGGGGCAGGGTTCTGAGTGCTTCAAACCCCAGCGTCGACCTAATCCGTGACTCCTCTGCACAGGACTCCTCCTGCAGAAGCAGCTGGAACACGGGGAGCGCTCGGCAGCCACAGGAACTCAGACACATCCCCAACCCCAAGCTCTGAACCAGTTTTAGGGCCTTAAACTTCCTGCAGTGTGATCTGCCTCACTCACACTTTAACAAGTGAGGATGACTTCCAGGTGGAAGTTGTGCATTTTGATGCTAACTAGAAATTATCTGCCTTCTCTGGCACTGTTGAGCAAAACTTGAAGTTGATTTACACACATTTTCCAATACTGGGTGTGTGTGCGTGTGTGTCTAAAAAAGAAAAGAGGGAGGAGCAGAGAGGGGTCTATGAAGAATGTTCTAAGGAAAGTCAGCTAATCTGAATAGACAAGTTATTGACACTCTAAAATGGATGTAGAATTCATGAAACCCAAGGACTAAAATTCTAATTTAAAAAATAGCTGCTAAAGGTATTTTCAAAATTAGGTTAATGTCTTCAGACCACTGAGATTGCTACATTTGGGGGGAAATTATCAGACAGCATGT
This sequence comes from Nesogale talazaci, assembly GCA_004026705.1. NCBI lineage: Eukaryota > Metazoa > Chordata > Mammalia > Afrosoricida > Tenrecidae > Nesogale > Nesogale talazaci. The sequence continues at coordinate 4,251 of PVJH01010975.1, forward strand.
CATCATTTCAACGGGAACTAGAGAAAGATGCGGTGATGTGACCTGAAAGGTGTCGACCAGGCTATGGATGTTTAAACCTACAGCAAGTAAGAGCAAACTCTGTCCGGGGCAGCAGCACTAACCCAGGGCTACGAAGAACGTCATGGTAACCAGCATGATTGATTTAATGAGTCACGATGAGACAGCAAAACATCAGATGCTTTTTAAATGTTTCACCGAAACACCCACCGTTTTGGCTTCATGTAATGAGGTATTTGTAGAAGAAATTTATTTTGTTCACATTTTAGGTAACATTTAAATGGAAAGGGTCCTTTTTTAGGAGGTGGGGACAGTGGTGGGTAAAGAAAAAAAGAATAGACTTGAGTCTTTATTTTTGAAAAACAAGCAAATACCGACCCCTTCCTGGCTCACACATTATTAGGGTGCCGTCTGGCCCTCCTCCTGAGGCCTCAGTACGGGTGCGTCTTCGCTTGCATAGGAGCTGAGTGAACATCACAAGACCGGAAACCACGGGAGGCCCCACCGGGGTCAGAGCCAAGGTTGCTAGAGTGACTGTGACGTGCAGGGAGAAGAATCCATTTCTCCTGTGCTGGGCACAGCAAATGAGTCCACTTGGTCCCGGCTGCCATTTTGCCCCTGCTGGGTTGCTGGTCTACTGTCCAGACTGGAAAGATGCTGCTACCCCGGTGCAGATGAGCCTCGTGGAGGCCCTGGTCTCCCGTGCGGACGCCCGCCCGCTCTGGTTCCTGGGCCTGGAGCACGGGGGCCTCTGGCTGGGTGGTTTGTGTTCCTGTCCTCGTCGTATCTCTGTACTAGTAAATAATGCTGTCAAACGGAGACCTGGATCTGCACCGCTTTTTCAACATGTTAGCTTTGTGTCTACATAACACTCAGCCCACGAACCTTTTAAATAAAACTAGGCATTTTCTTTTAGTTTATTACTTTAAATAACAGTTACTATATGAACATGGAACTATGATTCGGAGAGATGAAAACTCAAGACAATAAAATTTTAAAAATTTGTGGGCAGTTATCTAATATGCTCAATCAATGCTAACATTCCATTACCAAGTCAATTTTTTTAATAGGACTTCTATCTTAATCTACAGAGCAACAGGTATAGCCCCTCAGCCATTCCCGATAGTGCTATGGGTTACTTACCCAGGATTAGTCTTGATAATGGTTATAACGTTGACTTTAACAGCTTGAAATGCTTTATACTTGTCTTGAAGTATACTTAAAGAATTTATTCAGCTGATTCTTAGATAAAGGAGCCAAGTTACTTAATATTCAAAATCTCCAAAGCTCCCTTCACATGTAATTTTTCAATCTTTAAATTTTAACTGTCATTGTTTATTACTGTTTTGGCTACATTCTCTATAATTTCAGCAGCATCTTAAGAAGACAATGTGTCTATGTACAATGAAAAAACAAAATGGCTTGCAACATGAGAAGAGTTGAACTGTACAGTGATGGTGAGAGTCAGGGAAGCATGGCCTCCTTGTTCTGTAGCATGGACAAGTGCTGTCTCATCACGATCAGCATTACGGATGTGACGACAGAGAAAGAACCCACAGGAGTGAAATCATGGTTGCTATCACGCAAGGCAGTTAGAGAAAGAGAAAGGCTTCACATTTTAACAAATCTATACAGACCACCAGAAACTTGCTTAAGGGACCAACATATCCCACCTTACTTGAGAGCAATCTTTTAGAAATGTAGAATAACCATGAATAATTTACAAATTGAGTACCTATGGACTTACAGCCCTGGAACCCAGAAACTGATTTGAAGAACTCTAGATGACGGATCATTTTTACATGCCTTGATTGTGAATGAATGTCTGCTTTTAATCTCTCTGTAGGATATACAGTCAACTTGCACCTTTTAGGAGGTCATTCTTTTTTTTGTTTTTGTTTTTTTAGCAAAGAAGCAACATCATTTAGCAGCAATTAAAGCGCCTTCAAGAAGACTTAAAAAAAATACAATATCCAATTAGAAAAGCCATATTTTTTTAAACATTTGTACAAGAATAAGCTGCTGAAACTTAGTAATTCAATTATGACATCTGTACAGCAATTTACAATAGAGCTAGAAGGGAATTTATCATTATCCTGCATAGAACCGGTCTGCATTTGGTTACATACTACCACTTATTATTATTATTATTACTATTTTTTTAAATGAAAATGGCCTGGCAACAGAAGAAAAACACCTATTAAGAATCCTAATGTGTTGAAAACACTGGAAATACTGCAATCTAGTGAATTCAACTGATTTCTAAATAAGCAGCTCACTTTCTAAGGTCCCCAGCTTTCCTTTTAATAAAACCAATGGAAAAAACGGACATGTAATATCGAGGTACAACTTGGTAAAAGCCAGAAGAGGCGAGTGACACACGTTAACTCTGTCCGTGGGTTCACAGGTTCACATTCCATTCCTACAAAACGAGTGTCACTGCCTGTCAGTTCTCCCTTTGGTTCCGGCATCTGCTGCATGCGGAAGAAAGTATCCAGGCACTGTCGCTTTATGTGTGAGAAACATGTCTCATTCCCCCACGTGTTCTGAAATAATGAAAAACTACCCTTCGCATTAGAACTCTCCAGTAACAACCAAATGTATTTAAGTCTTATAAACGCTATGTACAGTGCTCCCTCAAACAGACAAAACGCCACTTCTTTCCTATCTGCACACGGTCCTTCTGCGTACGTATGTGCAGGAGGCAGCCCCCTTCCCCGCCCAGGCTGCAGCAAGAGGCGAACACCGAGTCCCTGTCCATGATCCACTTGCAAACAAAGGAGGCGACGGTGAACCTTAGAGTTCACCAGCAGTTTTCAACCATGTCCTTCGTAAAAAAGGAAAAAGCAAACAAACAAAGAAACAACAACACAACAACAAAAACCACTCAAATGTTTTCAAACTCAAGTGTGCATCTGGAAACGGTTCGAAAGTATCATGCCACGCTTGGAGTACAGTCAGTAAGAAATGATGCTTGAAGAAGGGGGTGTGGGGGAGGCGGTCAGGCCGGCCATGTGTAAGTTTCCTGAAGAATTCGATCTTCTCATGTGGGGGAGAAGGTACGGGTCGTTGGCCAGTTGGTGCACATCAAATCGGTCCTCTTTCCGGTAAGCCAAACAGCGTCTTATGAAAGCCTGAAAGTCAAGGGGCCAGTCATTAGACGGAAGCCTTTACCCTTCTGAATGCCCGCACTGCCTCCCGGGGAAGGACCACCACCCAAGACAAAGCACGGAGCTACAGGGAAGAAGTAATGAACTGGGGGAGCATCAAGTTCCTCACCCCAAATCCAACTCTCAACTCACTTCGGAGCCCCAAGGGGTTCAATGTAAAGCCAGTACTATTCTTATTTGAACTGAAGAGCTGACAAATTACGCTTCTGCTTACTTTAATTCTGAACATTTTCACCAGCCCCAACCATTTCTTCTATTAGCACATTGCGGACGGATCCCGAGTTTATGCGGTCTACAATGTATTAACTTGTAGAAGGGTTTTAGATCTCCTGTACTTCCCCACCCCTTCACAATGATTTGGTTGCTTGATTTTTAACTTTCTAATTTTTAAATATCTGGTCTTTAATATGTTAAAATGTCCCCCTGTCCCCATCCAGTTTAACAATCAGTTTAACTTGGTCAAAAAGGTAGAACGGCATTTTCAGACTATTTTTTTCGTATTAAGACTGACTCCAAGGCAATAAGTCTTCTTCTAATTGCATGAAATGATTTTCTTCACATAGAGCCACTCAAGTGACATTTATTCTTGTTTTCAAGAATTTTGTTAGCCTTATGCATCATAAGGTTTGAAAAAGTTAAAAAGCAGGAAAAAATCTTTTAAAATCCTGTTTAATAGTCTTTCCTTGAAACCGTTTCTTTAAAAAAGAGGAAGTATTACATACTTACAGAAAAATGCAAGTAGCATAAATGTATAGTGCAAATGAATTATGTCCATGTTAACTAGCCACAGATCAAGACAGTGAACGTTACCAACCCCCCCCCCCCCCCCTCCCGCCGGGGAACCTGGGGAACTGGAGTCCTGACTGCTGACACAGTGCGAGGCCGCTGGCTCTGAACTGGTGCGGTGGGGTCAGACAGCACGCAACCCTCGGCCTGGCTCCTTTCCCTCGGCAGTGTCTGTCACATGGATCCACTAGGGGACGAGAGATTGTGTTCTCTGGTGCTACCTGTGATGGTATTATCTACTAAAACTTAACACGACACCAATCTTCTCCGAAGAGCCACTTGTCTCTCTTGCAACACTGTGCCTGGACTTTGTGCAGGGCTCCTTCTTTCTCAGGAACCAGCTCAACTCTAGTTATACTAGAACTTGAGGCATTGCAGGCAAACCCGATTTTGTACCACTTTTTGCTTTGAAAACTTACTATAAGTAAATCTAGTTAGTATTATACTAATTATCACCTGACTTCGATTTACCACATTTTATGTGAACATTTAGATCTTACCTGTTTAAAGATCTTACCTGTTTCTTTAACAAGAAACATTCTAGTAAGCACATTGAAAAGATTAAGATGGAGGGGGGGAAAATCGAGGGTAAGTCTGGAGCTGAAAGGCTCTTAAAGGCTACAGCTACAGCTAAGCAGTCTGACGAATGCACACGTCAGAGGCCCACACCACGTCAGGGGGAGGTACTCGGCAAAGGTGCGCTCTGTGGGAACGAGGGGCTTAAAAATTCATGGGAAAGCCCACATGGATGAAGCACACCAGCGTGTGGAACCATGAGTTCTCAAAGGGATCATTTATCAGGGTTTAAGAACTAAAAATCATAACATTGCGTACTCACTTTCCTGACATGATCGTTGACAACAAATGTGTACATAAGCAAAGTGGTGAAGAAACCTGATAGTGCCTGGCTATGAAAAGATACAGCGTCTGGGGTCTTAAAGGCTTGAGTAAACAAGCGGCTATCCAGCTTAGAAGCAACAAAACCCCCATGGAAGAAGCACACCAGCCTGTGTGACCATGAGGTGTTGAAGGGATCCGAGGTCAGGCATCATAGAACTAAAATTATATGATAAATACGGGGGAGTAGAGATTGGCGACCCAAAGCCCATCAATAGGTGAAGCGACAACCTTTTACAGAAGGGTTGCAGGGAGATGAGCCAGTTAAAAAGTACAAAGTACAGTGTAGTAACAATGAGATACACATCTTTCCTCTTGTTCTCAAAAGCTTCCTCCCACCCTCTATCATGCTCCTGGTTCTACCAGACAAGTCTGGCTAGAGCAGGGGATGTACACTGGAGTCGGAAACATGGGGAATTTTAGGATAGATGTTCCCTTAGGACTAGTGACGGGAGTGGTGATACTGGGAGGGTGGAGGGATGGTGGAGTAGAAAGGGGGAACCAATTTCAGGGATCTACATATAACCTCCTCTCTGGGGTAAGGCCAACAGGGAAGTGAGTGAAGGAACACATTAGACAGTGTACGATATGAAAAAGCAATAGCAATTTTTATTTGCAATTTGGTTCATGGGGGGGAGAAGGGAAATATGGGGAGGTGGAACTGGGGGCCTAGATGGAGGGAGGATGTTTTGAGAGTGATGATGGCAACAAGTGTGCAAATGAGGCCTGTATACAATTGATGTATGGATGGATCATGAGGGGAGGTGTATGAGTACCCAATAAAATGATTCATTAAAAAAAAGGGGGGGGGGACAGGGAAGGAGGAGCTTATACGAAGGGCTCAAATGGAAAATGTTTGGAAATAAATGTGGCAACATGTTTGCAAATGTGCTTGATACAGATGATGTATTGAATGTTATAATAGCTGTAATAGCACCCAATAAAATTATATATAAAAAATTTTTTTCATGGGAACCGCCCCATGTAGTCTTAGTAGCCAAGGGGGAGATTCCTCTTTGGCATAGCCCACTCACCCTTGGTCATTTCACCCCAATATCTCTAATAAATACATGGATTCTCTTTGATAAACTCATCTACTTTCTAGTCTTACTGGGGCTGACAGAAAGAAAAGACAAGATTGAGCTGCTAGCACCATTAAGATACTTTTGATCTTTTCTCCTGTTGTAAACTATATTACCTTAGTTGTCAAAATCTTCTAACAATCATTCAAATAACTTTAAAAAAAAGTCATATCATAACCGTGTAAGGCAGGAAGCCAGAGCAAACCACCAGCTTTCAACTGGACCATTTTGCCGGACCGTGTCAAACCCTTTAACTACTAAGTACTTACCTTGTTTAAACACAATCTACAAAACTAAATGTACCTCACAAAACCAACTGACACAGATGGAATACCTTGGCTTCACTGCTTACAACCGGCTTGACAGGAAACTGGACTTCTGTGGCTTTTAATATGGTGTTTTCTTGCAGGATGTCTTGTTGAGATTGATTGTGACCAAATGGCTAAAATAAAAAAAGAACAAAATGTGAAGAAATTTATTATCTCAAAACATTTAAACAGAGGGTTAGGTTTTAAAAAAACAAAAGCAAAAACTCCATTTAAACATAAATATCATTAACAAGCCCCCGAGATTGTTATGGTCTTATTCAGTTCCTTGGAACTTCTAAGTGCATTTTCATAGGAATGAGCTAACTGAGAACGGACCAAGAAAGGGCGTCCCATCTCGTGTGGCCCAACTGAAGCATGGTGAGAAGCAGAAAACAATGCTGCTACTGTGCAACTGGGGTCAAATAAAGATAGGAAAAGATATTTAAATTGTTGCTTCGAAGGCTTCAAATAATGAAATTTGACTAGAAGAGTTAAGAGTAGTGAGACCTTATGGGAAAATTCCAAAGTTCAACAATGTTGTACATCGCGCACCAACCTAAGTGAAGGAGGTCTGGCTTTGGACTTAGGAGGCCTGGGTCTGGTCCGAACTTGTGAATTTCCCAGCAAGTCCCTTCACGACTCGACTCTTCCCTTATTTACTAAGTGAAGGTATGGGGTAGGACTAGCTAATATCTAGTGTACTTCGTAGTTTCAGACTTCGGTCATGGGAAGAATTAAGACATACTATACCCGAACCAAACTGTGTGCGTGTGTTAGTGGGGAGTGGAGTATGAGGAATGGATAAAGGGCTGTACCTAAGCAGTGCAGAGAGATAAGGGAACATGTAGAATAGTTACTTCTTTTTCTTATCCCTCCTACTCCTTTCTAATTTCCCACAAAAAGCAATTGCAAAAAGTAAGCCCACGGTGTGACATTGATCCAAGGAAATTTCAGGAAGAAATAGCGCAAAAGACTGGCAATATTGGGGAGAATCTAAATTGACTTCATGTCAATGATACTTAGCATGTAAAGGGGGGGGGGGGACCCAAAACAATTCGCCTCTAGACAGTTGCCAAGTCATATAATGTCACTAACTTACCTTTCTACCATAGAGACACTGAAAAAAGATGACTCCAACTGACCACACATCAACCTTGTTGGAAATCTTTGGTGGCTCTTTTCCAACTACAAAACATTCAGGAGGTAAATACCTGTCGTTTTTCAGTCGAGAGAAAAGAAAAAGATATGTATTAACAATCTCTAACTTCAAATCGACATCTAAAAATCTTAGAATATGCATTCAATTCACACACAAGTTTTACAGTACTTCCACCAGTGAAAACCATCAACTAGAGCCTACTGAAGCATGTCCATATTTCGATCACTTGCCTCTACCCATCCAACCACAAGACCTTACACAAAAAGTCACAATATTCTCATTTGATGTTTAATGACAAAGGGAAATCCTTTTCCATGCCCGTTACCAATTCAAACTCTAGACAGCTATCCTAAATCACATACCTGCTCAGGTAGGTTTTGTTTGTTTGTTTGTTTAAACAACCTCAGTAGCACTCACTGCCGACAAGACCCATCTTCATTTGGTAACATATAAAATTCTGAACTCACCAACCTCCCAAACTGGCTAGTGAAAGTCATCTTACTCCAATTCACCTGGCGAACACTTTCCTTCTGCCCACAATCCGAGCCAGTGCTCAAACCCTCTGCTGCTCCTCGCCAGGCAGTTCTGCGCCTGGCCTGTGCTGCCCAGCCTCCTGTGGTGGCACTCGACTGCAGTGGCACGCTATTTGGAGCAGGTGTCATGGAGCTCTAACTCACCGTGCATTTTCAAGCACCAGTACCATATCCTATACAGTGAGTGTTTTTAAATGTACGTTATTTACTAGTTCAAAAATTTAAAATAACAACCAAAAAAACCACAAAATAAAATCACCACCTCAGGTTAGGGGGAGGGGGGGAAGATCCACCAGATATGCAAGCAATGCATACTTCATAAACATTAAAACGAACTAAAAGCACTTAGACAAGGAACAACGGAGTGAAATGAGAGCTACTCTTTGATGCTTCAGTTCTGTATCACTGTGCCAACGCTGTTCAGATTGCAGCAGGATGCTGATCGTGCAGCCGGGTCCCCAGGTCAGTCTCAACACTCCATAAACACAATGGAAGGAACACGTTCTAGGGCTGCACCAGCCTCACATTTGTTAGGTTTGAGCCCCACTGGTGCAGCCCCGGGGTCCATCCACCTCACTGAGGGTCTTCTTATTCCCTGGCCCTAGACTTTTCCAAGCACGATGTCCTTCTCCGGATAACATCTCCAAAGTGTGTAAGACGAAGTCTTGCCATGATCACCCTCAAGCAACATTCCGACTGCACATCTTTTCTTTACTGCAAATGGGCGTATATAAGCTGAGTTTTCCAGCACATTTTTTTTTTGGGGGGGGGGAGCATCACTGCCCTCAGGTGGTGGGAGTAGGAGGCCAGCCTTTGCTCCGTGGAGCTAGAATCAAACCTCCATCCCAGTGGGCCGCAGTCCCGCGCACAACCACTACGCCACCGGGGCTCAGCCCTCCAGCACATTTTTAAAGCAGCTTTTGTAGTAAAATTAGGTACTTAGTTGCATATTCGGCTCAGCTCATACTCCATTATGTACAATACTTCAAGATTCTTCAGCAATATTATCATTCAAGTGTATCTACTTTTCTCTGGTCTTCCTTATTCGCTACAAAGCTTTCACATGAATTTGAGGAAATGGAAAATGCAATGGCTTGAGTCTGGTGCATCTTATTTCTCAAAATGGCACATCCTTGTTTTATAAACCTAGTGTAGTATGTTGTTTGATTTGTTGACTGCAGGTTATGGTGGCAAAACTAGAGCAAATTCTTTCACAGTTACCTTTTCTGTGTTTGTCTTATAACTTATCCTCAAGTTGTGAGGATTTTGGTTTTTCTTTTTTCTTTTGGGCATCACTACCCTCTGGAGGTCATGGGAGCTACTCAGCGCTGCTCCTGAGAGCAGGCGCTGGATTTGAACGGCCAAGCCCACGGGCCACAGTCCTGCACTCAACCACTTAAGGCACTGGGGCTCAGCCCTGGTTTTTCTTTCTTTCTTTTTTTTTTTGGGGGGGGGGGGGCATCACTGCCCTCAGGTGGTGGGAGTAGGAGGCCCAGCCTTTGCTCCGTGGAGCTGGAATCGAACCTCCATCCCAGTAGGCCGAAGTCCCACGCACAACCACTATGCCACCGGGGCTCAGCCCTTTTTGTTTTTTTTGGGGGGTGTCTGGTTTTTCTTTTATGATGAGTTGCAATCCATACTGAAGGCTGTAGTTTCGATCTTCATGAATAAGCACAATTAAAGTCTTTATTTTCAGCTAGAAAACTGTCATTTGCATATCAGAGGTTGTTAATGAGCCTCTTTCCAACCTTGAATGGTCCATTCTTCTTTAAAGTGGTCCATCTTCTTGGATTATTAGATCAGCATACAGATGGAGTACGTGTAATGAGAGAAGACAACTCTGGAGCACACAATCCTTGATTTAAAATCATAGAGTAAAGCCTGTTTTCTGTCTGAGTGTTTACTGATTTAGCAGGAGCAGACTTAAGTGTCCTGGAATTCTCATTTTTCTCAACTTTATCCATAATTTACTATGAGCCACACTGTTGGATGCTTTTGCATAGTCAATAAAATGTGAGTAAAAATCTAATATTCTCTGCTTTTAGCCACATTCATTTGACCTTAGCAATGATACACCATGTTCCATGTCCCCTTCTGAATCTGCCTTAAATTTCTGGCAGTTCTCTGTCAGTTTTAAAACTATCTTCCATAAACTTTGACTTGCATACAATATTAATGCTATCGTTCTGCATTTTACTGGGTCACTTTTCTTTAGAATGGGTATAAATAAGGTTCTTCTCCAGTTGGCTAGCCAGATAGCTTGGCATAGATTAACGGTTGCTTCTAGGAAGCTGAAAGAACTCTGAACAAATATGTGGGGGGAAAATCCCCAAAAACAAATATGTGAAAAATTTCAGAAATAGAACCAGTATGATAGCTTTTTCATCAATGTTAAGGCTTTCTGTACTTCCAAAATGACATGAAAACCTGCATTTGTTTCACTATTAAAAATGTGTCTGTGGGCTGAGCCCCGGTGGCCTAAGTGGTTGAGTACGGGACTGCGGCCCGCAGGCTTGGCGGTTCAAATCCAGCAGCAGCTCTCAGGAGCGGCACTGGGTAGCGCCCACGACCACCAGAGGCAGTGATCCCCCACCCCCCCAAAAAATGTGTTTGTGCAGGAGTGTAATTAAAACAAGAATGATCCTTAAGCACTAAGCTACACTGTCTCTAAAACTTTAAAGGAGAGTGGTTGTCAGAACTGACACTATAGATATTCAAGGGGGGAAAAGATCATTAGGGTTTAGTGAATGATTACATTGGAGCCCTAAGAGGGATTCAGACGCATGCAGAACTTATCTTCTCATACTAACGAACACTTCAAGTTTCTAGAGATGAAAGATAATTTGCAAAAGCAACATAATATGTAACTTATAATTCTGTATGTTTTAAAATTAGAAGGATAAAAAGGGTAATTAAGACATCTCAATTGACCAATTACAGTTAAACAACTTAGCTACAGAAACTTCTGTGTTTTAGAGTACTCTTTCTATGAGAAATGCATTCTAGGCTCCTTCATGACACATCACGGTTGGGTCTCATTTCCGCAGAGTGGAGCCAGAGGGAGGGAAATACCAGAGGGGGTGGTGTGGTGTCACCTACCCAGGAAGAATGAAGACATGATTTTGATCAAGGGCTCTAGCCAAAAATTGTGGTGTCTGTTGGTTTTAATCATTAGAATTCTAAGATTTTATTGTGTTTAAGTGGGAAGGAGTTCTATTACTTAAAAAAAAAATTTAAAGATCTATATCCTGACTAAGAACATTAACTTTTAAGTGTTTTTTGTTTTTTTTTTTGTTTTTGGGCATAACTGCTCTCCTGTGGTGGGAGTAGGAGGCCCAGCCCGACGCACAACCACTACGCCACCGGGGCTCAGCCCACTTTTAAGTGTTTACAAACTTAATAATTATGTTTAAATTTTAAAAAATCCAGGATATCAAAATCAGAATTTATGGCATAAGCAGAAACTGAAATGCTAAACTGATTTTTGAAAGAAGGACTAATCCCTCTGGATAAGAAGTAAAATGCACACAGATGGCTTGTTATGGAAGTGAGTGCTATGTCACCAGCTCAACTGTTTGGAGACCTTACGGTCACCTTTACTTGTGTAGTCACTATCTTGTCCAACAAAGTCAGGTGTACTTAACTCTCTTCACAAGATGCTATTCTTTTTTGCTAAACAAATGAATCCGGAAATCAACGTCTGTTGATTTATGGCCTACTTTATCAACTTTAATGAATTCGATGAAAATTCACTATGAAACAGTTTTTGTTAACACATAAGAAGTTTCTGAGTGGATGGCAGTCATTCAATGACCTATCTACTTAACTATAGCTCTATTTGGAATTGCAAGTAAATGGATGTATGCAGTCATTAAGGGTATTTGGGAGAGTCAAACTCAAATGCCACGAATATATCCAATTTATTCCCTACCCCATGATCACCCTATCCCAAAAGTTGAACCACAAAATCCCTATTTATGGCTATTATTCATAATCGTTTTTCTATCATATTTCAATAGATATTTGCATTCATGATTTCTTTAAGTTAGAAGTTTTTGGCTGGTGGGTCCTGACTCTACCCCACTCCTATCTGCTGAGCTCTGCAATTACGAAGATGCAAAAGGCAGTCTCCTTCCCGGCTCAGACGCTGCACACCAGGCTCTTACTGCATGGTCTCAAAGGTTACATGAAAATAAAACGGAATTCTCATTACAGTGGAAGAGTCACGAACTGAGATAACTGGAATGCTGAATGATGCACTTACCAGTAAGTGCCTGCTCCTTGGGAAGTTAGGTCCATCCCATCTACACCATAACTATCATCATCCATAATCTTGGAAAGACCGAAATCAGTGATTTTGATTTCGCCACATGCTGTTCCATCTACTAGAAGAATGTTTCCTTAAAAAAAAATATTAAAAGTCTTTTAATGATACACATATGGACAAATACCATACAGATGTAGTTTTACTTTGATTTGTAAATATTGGTGGTCTTTTAAAATTCTAAGTAAAACAAGGTCCCTAGCCTCCATTTGCATCAATTTTACCTAGAAATAAGTACAATTAAGGTACAACAGCTACCTTTCAGTAGTAAATATACATATTTAAAATACGGTCCAATTAAAACAAACTCCCTGCCATTGAACCCATTTGGATTCAGAGACTCCCACTGGAAGGAAGAAGTGCTCCCATGGGCTTCTGAGACTGCAACTCTCTGTGGGAGAGTCACCTCTTCTTCCCACTGAGCATCTGGTGGTTCTGAATTGCCAACCTTGTGGCTAGCACACTTCTAACTCTACTAGTACTCACTGACATTGAAAATTGAACTCAGTTTTAAAAGCATGCTGTCTGAGCACCCAATTACAAAAACAAACCTATATTCTTTATAGCGTAAAACAATGTAGAGCCATGCTTCCTAATTTACCTGGCTTAAGATCATAATGTATAATGGGGGGCTTGATCTCATTGAGATAGCGTAGTGCATTTACAATCTGCATCACAATCGACCTGGCTTCTTTCTCTGACATTAATTTATGTTGCTTCAAATAGAAATCCAAGTCATTGCCTTCACAGTATTCTAACACTGTACAAAATCTGTAATAGAGAGAAAAAATTAAACCAACTATTCTAATTATAAAACATTTGTATCACTGCCATAGAATATGAAAAATAAAAGTATCTTCAGCACACAACATGGAAAAAACTCAACATATTTCAAGGTTTAAGCAATACATAGTATATGGAGATCTTATTATGTAGATAAAATGTACCTATTCATTTTAAATGAGGTCTCATGTATACTTTATTTCACTGACAGGCCAATTCTAAGACTTTCTTAAGGAAAAAAAAAAACTGGGTCACTTACGTATCTGTGTCCAAAGAGAAATAGTCATAGAGCTTAACTATTCTGGGATGGTCCAGTTCTTTGTGTATTCTATACTCTCTGCAGGCATGTCTAAGAGAAGAGGATATATTAATTCTCCATGACCATCAAAATTTTTTTCAATTTATGAGATTAATAACTAATATTTACTTGTAGTAGTTTTCTTTCTTCTCATCTCTCCAGCTTTTATTAAGCTGGTGGATCTTCACAGCAGCATATCTTTGCTCATAAAGGTCAAAAGCCTAGGATTCAAGATAATTAACAGTTAAGACCAAAGACCAACTGAAGAGTTCCTTGGATGATGATTTTGCACTAATGAATTAAAACACGCTCTACAGTCTTCAACCATCAAGGTTGCCAAGGTTATCTCTAGTTCAACCGCGCACTGATTATCTGAAATGAGATACAAATTCCATGGTGATAAAGCAGAGAACACGGCACCTCAATTGAGAGCTAACATCCAAGTCTAATTCCACTAGCGCTCCACTGAACCAGGATGAAACAGCGACTAAAGGTAGAGATGTCGCTCTAGGTCAGAAACGGCAGGGCTAGGCAGAGCACAGAGAGCTACAGTGTTTCTTATGGGTGGGAGACAGCAAACCACCTGGCTTTTCCCCTATTCATTCGCTACTGTGAAAACTGGAATGTCCCTAGCAAATTTCACTGTAAAAAAACAATTAAGCTTTTTTTTTTTTTCCTTTTTGGGGGCATCACTGCCTCTGGTGGTTGTGGGTGCTACCCAGTGCCGCTCCTGAGAGCCGCTGCTGGATTTGAACCGCCAAGCCCGCAGGCCGCAGTCCCGCACTCAACCACCAGGGCTCAGCCCAATTAAGCTTTTCTTATGAAAATGCACAAACATACACATAAGTACAGAATAGTACAAGCCTTACATACTGACCACCTCATCCCGATTAAAATATTTATCAGAATTTGTAATTCTTGATTTATTCCTTATTTTTCCTAATTTTCTCATTTCTTCACCATGAAGAGTTTTAAAGACAAAATGCTAAAGAAAAAAGTCCCTATTCAATATTTCACTATTCATTCTAGTAGATCTCAAACAGTATCACCACCTCTCTGTCTATCACTAATTCCTTAATCTAATACTGATTCTAACTTCTATTTTGTTGTCTCAAAAAACCTCAACAACAAATTTTTAAATGACCAGCCTAATTCTTAAATAAAAATACCAAGTTATCTGTATCCTTTTTGACGTCTCACATGATTTATACAAGTTTTTTGGGGGGGAGGGGCATCACTGCCCTCTGGTGGTGGGAGTAGGAGGACCAGCCTTGCTACTGGATTTGAACCTCCGTCCCAGTGGGCCGCAGTCCCGCGCACAACCACTACGCCACCAGGGCTTAGCCGCCTTATACAAGTTTTTTTTTTGGGGGTGGGGGGCATCACTGCCCTCTGGTGGTGGGAGTAGGAGGCCCAGCCCCACTGCTGGAATTGAACCTCCGTCCCAGTGGGCCGCAGTCCCGCGCACAACCACTACGCCACCGGGGCTCAGCCCCCAAGTTTCTAAAGGATACTGAATACGGATGATGGTAAAGAGGTTAAGTGATTTGGATTTCACTTTGATTTGCAAATGGTGGCGTTCTTTTAAAATCCAAAGTAAAGCAAGGGCCCCAGCTTTCACTTGCATCAATGTAACACAAAAATAAGTACAATTAAGGTAAAATCCTATACTGTCATTTTTATGAAAGCTAGACTCAGCCACAATACAGCCCTGGTGATGTCGAGGGCTGCTAACTACAAGGTCGGCAGTTCAAATCCACTAGTGTGCACATGAAGACGGACAGTCTGGCAGATAGGCCGAAGTAGTTCTATTCTATCAGAAGTCGTTCTATGCACATTTACAGCATTACTATGAGACAGAATTGACTTGATGGGAGTGAGATTTCTGTTTTTAAAAATATTTGACTGAAATCAGATGAAGGTAAAATATTTGAAAAATTAAAAATAACACCATTCTAATAAATATAAAAAAATAGCTATTATATTTTTACATTTAAAGAACCAGAGAAGAAAAATAAAGGTAATGTAAGAAAAATAAATAGATTTTAAGAAGGAAATCTTCAAAGGCAATCATAATAAAGGATCACAGAAAATAAGTCTAGGGCTGAGCCCTGGTGCCGTAAGTGGTTGAGTGTGCAACTGTGGCCCACGGGCTTGGTGGTTCAAATCCAGTGGCGGCTCTCAGGAGCAGCACTGGGTAGCGCCCAGAGGTAGTCATACCCTCCACCCCTCCAAAAAAAGAAAGAAAATAAGTCTATCACTAGTAAAACGCTCTCATCAATGTATACTAATTATAATATGTTTTCCTAAAGTCATGTTAGTGTTAGAGTTTTCCATAAAAATAATATGGCAGGGCTGAGCGCCGGTGGCGTAGTGGTTGTGCGCGAAACTGCGGCCCACTGGGACAGAGGTTCAATTCCAACTCATAGGAGCAAAGGCCGAGCCTCCTACTCCCACCACCTGAGGGCAGTGATGCCTAAAAAACTTTAACCTAAGTCAATATAAATGGCTCCCAAAGCACCGGCTTGCATTTTCTAATTTCTACAAAAGCCGTTTTTTTCATAGTCATATCAATAAGACAAAAGTTTTGTCATTAGACGTTAGAAGCCATTAGAAGGCCCAAAGCAGGTCAACTGTTAGGCTGAGCAATGCTAACTGTACTTTGTAGATTGGAGTTAGTTCTTTTTTAGATCCATTACCATCTTGCTTTCTACCTCACTGTCTGGGAAGGCCTGTTGCAAGTATTAACAGCTTGAAGATAGGGGCTGAGTCCCGATGGAGTAGTGGTTGTGTGCAGAACTGTGACCCACTGGGTTGGCGGTTCAAATCCAGCAGCAGCTCTCCAGAAGCAAGGCTGGGTTTTCTACTCCCACCAGAGGGCAATGACGACCAAAAGAAAAAAAAAGAGCTCGAAGATGATGGACTGCAGCGTTAGTTGTTCAGTCATTCCTCAATGCATGGTGAACCCAGGCACAAATGTACACAATGGTCTCTGGTCCTAACCACCCACTGGCCCCGGTGGTGTGATGGACTGGACCCCTGGTACCAGAGGAATTCCACTGGCCAATTTTCTGAAGCAGCTAAGCAGGCATTCTTACTCCGTCATAGTCTGAACACTCCACTGAGAGGTGCTTGTACCCAAACACGCAAGCCTCCCCTGGCAGACTTGCGGGTGCTGCACATAAGGATCATTAGTAATCCATAATCAAACTTGGACTTCTTGCATGGAATTTTACCAATGATTATCACTATTCCCAAACTTTAAAATCAGAGAAATATGAATTAGAAAAAATGCTCAAAGATTACCAGTTGGGTGAGGACGGTGAAACCATCACAAACTTCACTTTCAAGGATCCGTAACTCAAGAAAGCAAAGAAAACAACATGGAGCAAATGCTGGAGCCAAGACCGGAACTGAAGCTGACTCAGAATCCTGCCATTTTCCCCTCTTTAGAGTCAGAACTAAAATCTAGGATGTTTTCAGGAAACCTGGGAGGCAAAATCCTTGTCTCGGGGCTGAGCCCCGGTGGTGTAGTGGTTGTGCGCGGGACTGCAGCCCACTGGGACGGAGGTTCAATTCCAGCAGTGGGGCTGGGCCTCCTACTTTCCACCACCGGAGAGCAGTGATGCTCCCCGTCCCCCGTCCCCCCAAAAAAACAAATCCCTGTCTCATTCAACAGAAAAGCTTATCATCATCATCATCACTGATGATAATGGTAGTGGCCTTGTTGATTCTGAGGCACGGTGACCTCAGGAACGCACAGTCATTACAAGGGTGGGATCTTGAAGCAGCAGATCACCGGCTCTGTGTTCAGAGGCAGCTCTGCGTAGGTTTGGACCACTAACTTTTCTGGGCTCACCCATCTGCACCATTCCGGGACTCCTAGTAATAGTGCTAACAGCTCGGAAATTTGAAACACCACTGTCCTATGTGATTCACATGAGTGGGTACACTTTAATCATTACAAAAATCTCATGATAACAACACTATTATTATTCCTAGTTAAGAGAGTGAGGCAGAAGGTAGGTAATAAGCCCAAATCCAACACAGTTGGTAAACAGCAGTCAAGACTCATCAGGAGTCACACCCCATCTGTCTGACTTCAGAACCTAGGCTCTTAACCACTAACTGTAATGGTATATAACGAAGTATGGAGAGTCACATGAAGCTTAATACAGCAGAAGGGGGGAAGAGAGAGGGGTGGATGGGGGTGAAATATGACCTGAGTTAATGCGGAAGGTCAGGACAGCATTCTCAAAGAACTTAAGCTGAAGGTGACAGTATGACCACTTGGACTATTATAGCCCCCTCCACCCCCCTTTTAAGATGCTAGAGCATACAAAATTACCAGTATAAGCAATACAGGAGAGGAGGCTCTAGCAGCAGAGACAGAGGGGTCCTCAGGATTAATGATGCTAATAACTGCAGCCACTCAAGACGGTTCTATCGTGGCACAAAGGTAGAAGAGGGAAACGAAGCATCTCTGCTTCTGTCCTTCAGGGGTGGGCAGAGGGAGAAATGAAAATGATACCTACTGAGGTTGAGGATCATGTTAGCAGAAGGAATTTTGGAAGGCAGACAAATGATTTTTATATCAGACAAGAATTTGAAGTGTCCAGGTGAGGCTAATAGGCAAAATCAGTATTCAAGAGAAATTCAGAAGAAACGTGTAAGTCAGAGATGGAATCATATAGACAATGACTGAAAGTGGGTAAAAGCTCGAGAGAATAACGATTAAGAAGAGAGGGCTTGGAACTCCACCATTTATAGGTTGGCCAGTGAGCTGAGACCCGGTGGCGTAGTAGTTCTGCACAGGACTGAAGCCCACTGGGTTGGAGGTTCAAATCCAGCAGCAAGGCTGGGCCTCCTACTTCCACTACCAGAGGGCAGTGATTGTTCCCCTCCCCCACCCCAAACAAACAGATAAATAAAGGTTGGCCAGACAGACATACTGGGGGCGGGGGGGGTGTGGGGAGGAGAGAAACAGGTATAAAACAAAGGCATGAATAAAATGAGTAAAAATTTCTACAATGATACATACACATTTGCCTTAAAAGAGAAGTTGAAGTAAATATGGAACACATCTGACTTCAAATGTATGTTTAAATTAAAACAATCTTCATGAAAATGTACTGTCTTCAATTGTTCCCTGCTCACCTTTGCTTAAATGGTTAATATCTGTCTAGTTGATGGTGACTAGACACTATCAAAGGAACTCTAGGCAGTGAAACCCACCCCCACCCCCCCAAAAAAAACACAAATAAAACCTAGTCATCAAAGGAACTCTGGAGGTACTGGGACAGTCTAGATTCTTGAGCTACAACAACATACACTTATTATGAGAATCAGAATATATAAAAAAAAAATCACAAAATCAATCAATAAAAGATAAACATTTCTAAGTCATATATTTCTGCATCTATGTTATATTAGTCTAAGGAACAGAACAAAATTCCCCTTACCTTATATACTTCACTAAAGCCACCTCTACCAAGCAGATGAAGTAACAAGTATCTTTCATTTAACGTTGGATGATCTTTGAACCTTATGGGGGGAAAAAAATCACAGGGACATTAAAAAAATACGCATACACAAAGAAAGAAAAGGTTCCTTTGCCATTAAAGTTCCACTGTTATTCTACTCCTAGGTATTTCTTCTTCCTCATTCTACTGCAAATTTTGAATTTTTTCCTTCTCTATTACTTCTCTGCCTGCATAACTATTAGCCATCTGGAGTTTAACTTTTATAGCTAAACAGTCTATTTCAGTGATCAATTTATAGTATACATACCTAGCAACTACTGCATTGCTGTGAGTTTTATGAAAGTCTAAATCCATACAAGCAAGAATTACTTTCCTTGAAAAGATACCATAAGTACCATAAGTGGTACTTACAGCTGCTCAAGCTATTAGAAGGCTGGGGGGAGGGGCCGAGGAAAGAGGAACTAACACCAAGAGTTCAATAGAAAGTCAATGTCTAGAAAAGAATGGTGGCAACATATATTCAAATATGCTTGATATAATCGATGTATGGATTGTTATATAAGTTGTAAGAGCCCCCTATAAAATAATTTTTTAAATATTTAAATAAAAAATAAATGACCTTCACTCATGATTAATTTGACTGCCTTTGAACTTTCATACAAAATTGTAATTTCCAATTCAAAAAGTATACCTTAAAAAATCCACCGACGGACAATTCTGCTACTATTATAAGTGATTATTTATTGCCTTTACTATGTATTAAGCATACATATGCATTAACTCACCTTATTCTCGTGCAATCCTACAAAGTAGGTCTGGCTACCATTTCTATTTAAAGATGAGAACAATACTGCAGAGAGATGAAATAGATACCTGGTTCCAACTCTCTCTGGACTCTCAACTTAAACCCAAAAGTTAAAGCTAGCTTTACAACTTCAGGTGCTCATTAAATCTTATTATTTTATTGGAATTCAACAGAATATGGCTTATACAAAAAACATTTTGGCGGGACTAGTGGACTGGATATAAAGCACAATGCAAAGCTGCAAAAGAATTCACTTAGGGCTGAGCCCTGGTGGTGTAGGAGTTGAGTGCGGGACTGCGGCCCACTGGCTTGGCGGTTCAAATCCAGCAGCAGCTCTCCAAGACCAACGCTGGGCCTCCCACTCCCACCAGAGGGCAGTGATGCCCTCCCCCCAAATAATTCTCATAATTTTTATCAATTAGGCAAAGTCAGGCCCACAAATAAGCTTGAACACAGTTGATAAGCCAGTTTGGAATTTGTTTCCTGTTGTGCTTTTCTCTTTTTAAGAATTTTAGTTGGGCAAACTTCAGGCTATTCCATAATTATATTATTTCACTTCACTTCACATATTGAAATAATTTATAATCAAACATATACCCATAATCAGAAAGCAGTCCTTTTCTAAGCAAGATAGTCAAACATTTCACAGCAAAAATTGGCCACTTCTCATCCCAGTAATGCTTCTTAAGTCAAGAAGCTTTCAAGTAAATGACCTGTCTTAGAGATAAGGTGTAAACAGATGCTCTTCTCTTTAACGCAGATTTAAATCCTCTCTAGGAACTGATTATCTTTTCCTAACTTCCAGGAAGCTTGCTTTGAATTACTACCCACAAGCCCACTAGTATTTTCCTTGGCTGGCTTTCTTTTAGCACCTGCCATCTACAGCATTCATTCTGACAACCAGGGATTATGGGCAAAAACTTTCATTTGCATACCTTTTCTAAGCTCTGAGGACAAAGTGAGAACACAAAACTAAGACCCTGTTCTTAAAAGCTTATGTTCTGGTGAGAAGAGAAAACAGGAAATACTGAGGGAAGTAATTTTAACTTCAGATGGGATACATGCTATGAAAAAGCATCTTAAGGATATGAAGAGACTGGAAAACGATAGGGAGAGAGGAGAGTAGACTGGAACTGGCCTCAGGAGCAAGCAAGCCACTCAGATAGTTAGAGATGTTCCAAACAAAGACAATGAGAAAGCACAAAAGCCCGTATAGGGGAAGATGCTGGAGACCAACATGTCTGGACACTTAAGTGAGGGGGGGGTGGTGAGAGGAACTGGGCAGGTGAGGTGGCCAGGGATCTGACCACGTAAGGGCTCTAGATCTTTTTCTAAGTGTGATCTGAAGACACTGGGTGGTCTGAGGGGAAACTGGAGGAGCCAGAGGGAAAAAGGAGACCTAACAGTTAGAGGCCACTGAACTGCCTAGGTGAGAATAAACACACCTACAATGAGACATCATAATTTACATGAAACCTGTCTGTCCCCAACAATAAAGCATTATTAGCTACTGATCAAATCATATACAAGTGTTCAATAAAATAATGACTTACTGTGAATTATCTTCATTGTTTATTCTTTTGAGTTCTCTAATGTGAAGATTTCTAACTCTTTCCAAACGTTCAAGTTCTGCCTGGATTTCTGCCTCTTCCTGAAATTGAAGAGAGGGAATTATAACAAGTTCAATTTACTTCTGGTACATCATTTTTTACAGAAATGGGAAGGATATATTATAAAACAACACTGAATAAAAGGATTAAAGTGCGCATTTTAATATTGAGATGGAAAGAGATAGAGTAAAAAACCTCATTCCAAGAAACCATTCTCTACATAAGATCTATACTTGATGAGATGCTGAGTTTTACTCTGTATTACAAGAAATATAAGCTGAGCCCTGGTGGCGTAGTGGTTGTGCGCAAGACTGCGGCCCACTGGGATGGAGGTTCAATTCCAGCTCCACAGGAGCAAAGGTGAAGCCTCCTACTCCCACCACCTGAGGGCAATGATGCCCAAAAAACAAAAACAAAAAATATATTTTTATTATGCCTAAGTGGAAAATGACTTATAAGGTAGCCTGAATCTAATATATAACACAAAATGAGCTGAAATTTTTATTTCTGGCTCATCCAAACTTTAAATACATGAAGAAATTATACAGTAAAACCAAACAAAGGCAAAAACAAAATGAAGGTATCTAATAGTTACCAGAAAAAGGGAAAAATAATTGTTCATTGGTCCTGGACTTTAGGATATGTAAAATGTATGTGCATGTGCGAGCGCACGCACACAAACACACACAACCTGACCATTTATTTTGTATAAACCTTAACTGTAATCCGTCTAAGACATTAAAATTTTATGGTCTGCTGAAGCAGATCCTCAGCACACAATGTCTAGGCAATCACACAAAAAAATTTAGCTTAGTATTCACTTAATACAAACATTTTGTTACTATATTTTAAATACCATTTCAAAAATATTTTTAATTAAGCACCTAGAAAAACAGGTCAACATATCAACTCATAAAAAACAATCCAACTTGGCTAATATATGTTTTAGTAGTACTATGAATACAGATAAATATACTAAATTTCAGTAGGGTTCAAGAAATGCTCACATTTTACATTATTTTAAACAAACAGTAGTGCAAATATGCAAAACCATTATTTTAGACTAAATGTGTGCCCAGTACAATTATAAATCTAGATAATATAGAACAGAAGTTATTTCCCAAATATAGCATTTAAATATATCTCTTCATTAAGTGAGTAAAAAAATCCTTTATCTCAAGAAATGGATAATTCTGACATGCCCTTTAAAAATTTTAAGTTTTATTGCTTTATTCAAAGATAGACAATAGGGCATTTGCAATAAAATGTATCCCACCTGAATCTAAAGCTGAAACTGAAAGGTATATTCTAAGTATTGTGAATAAAATTCAATCTTCAGATTAAAAAATCTAAGTGTGTCTTTTGTATTTCACTTGGTTCTTGAGCTATTTTTATTATTTCAATAACAAATTCAATCACAATTTGCTGTAGACATTATTTAAAATAGGCTAGGCACTAAGTGGCAGAAACATTCGAAACAAATTTAAATAAAGAAAAACCTTCTGGAATACTTTGAACATTTTCTAAAATATATACCACTAACAGATTTAGTTTCTTCATTAAACTTGGGTCACCCAGTCACAAATATTTTGAAATCTTAGCACCAATAAAATCTCCTAGGAGTTCAGTAATTGAAGATTTACAAGGAAGGAAGCATATTTAAAAGTTTGGGGACAACAGCCTTAAAGCACAGCTTACTTAGTTATGTCTGGACAGGGCAGATGAGCCCCTTGGGGTTGGTGGTAAGATGAAGGTGGGGTAGAGAGACGGAACCAACCACGAAGATCTACACATAACCTCCTATCTGGAGGACAGACATCAAAGGAATGAGCGAGGGGAGAGGTTGGCAGTGTAAGTTATGACAGAACAATAATAATGTATACAGTATTGAGGGTTGGTGGGAGAGGGAGAGCAGGGGCAGGGGGCCAAGGATGGGATGCTGATATCAAGGGCTCAAGTGGGAAAGCGAATATTTGGAGAATGACATGTGAAGGTACTTGGCAAGTATATGTATTTATGCATTGTGAAAAACGACGTATGAACCCCCAATAAAATTTTTAATTAAAAAAAGGCAAGAAATTGGTCAAATAAAAGTGTATCTTGGCAAGTAAAAGAATTTAAATTCATTTGTATGTATCACAAGACCCAGGAAAGAACAAAATTTTCTCTTTATGCTACTGATGTTTGCTGCCTTAGTTTGATTCTTTTTTTAAAATATGGAACACATCACGAATTTGCCTGTCATCCTTGTGCATGGGCCGTGCTAATCTTCTCTGTATGGTTCCAATTTTAGTATATGTGCTGCTGAAGCAAGCACTGCCTTAGTTTGATTCTTAGAGATGTAGGAAACTGCTAACTGTTTAGTAAGCTGGTAAAAATTTAAACAATCTGATAGACTTGTTAAGTGTCTATATTAGAATCCTAAACTGAATGGCTAAAATTCTAGTTTAAAAAATCTTTTAATTTAATTTTATTGGGGGTTCTTATAGCTATCACCACAATCCATACACCCGTATATACTTGAGTATAAGCCAACTCGAGTAACAGTTGAGACACCTAATTTTACCACAAAAACTACATTAAAATGTGCTGGAAAACTTGGCTTATACACAAGTACATATGGTATATCCATTTTGTCAAACACATCTTTACATATACTGTCATCATCTTTTCCCAAACATTTTCTTTCTTCTTGAGCCCTGTCATCAGCTTCTCATTTTCCTCCTCCTGCCCTCCCCCACGCCTCTTTGATAATTTATAAATTATCAAACTAAAATTTCTTTGATGGCTGATACCTTACCCCTTTGACACCTCGTGGTCACACATGATGGTGTGCTTTTTCCATGTGGGTTTTGTTGCTTCTGAGCTAGATGGCCACTTGTTTACTTTCAAGCCTTGCAGACCCCAGATGCTATATCTTTTGATAGCCGGGTACCATCAGCTTACTTCACCACATTTGCTTGTGCACACATTTGTCATCAGCAATCATATCAGGAAGGTGGACAGGCAAGGCTATGATTTTTAGTTCTTGAAGCTTGATAACTGATCGCTTTGACACCTCGTGGTCACACAGGCTAGTGTGAAAACATATTAGACATAGCCAAATACCTTGAAGGGATGAATTGCTCTGAGCCTGTGGGGCTCAGGACCATAGTCTCAGGAGAAAGCCATGCCCCCACAGAGGCCTCATTAGCTACTCAATGACTATCTCCAGATTAACAGGCTACCCTCCACCCCTACATCTCAATCATGAAATTAACATAAGCACATGACCACCACATGCACACTGTCCGATGTGTCCCTTCACCCACTTCCCTGTCGTCCGTACCCCAGGGAGAAGGTTATGTGTCAATCCCTGCAATTTGTTCCCCCTTTCTACTCTACCTTCCCTCCACCCTTCTAGTGTCACCACTCTCACCAATGGTCCTGTAGTGATCATCTATCCTGAATTCCCCATGTTTCCAGCTCCTATCCTTACCAGAGTACATCCCCTGGTCTAGCTGGATTATATCGTCTGCTTTTATCATTTCACCTACTTTTTTGATGTCCATCTCCCTGGGATAGGAGCCATATGTCAATCACTGTGATTGGTTCACTCTTACTATTCCCTGCCCCTTTTACTTTCCTAGTATTGCTGCTCCCCTTATTGGTTCTGAAGGGTTCATCTTTCTGGATTTCTTGTGTTTCAAGCTCTTATCTGTACCAGTATACATGTTCTAGTGCAGCCACATTGGTAAGATAGAATTGGGGTCATGGTATTGGGGGTGGTGGTGGGTGGGAGCATTAAAGAACTAGAGGAAGGTTGTGTTTCATTAGTGCGATACTGTGCCCTGACGGGCTCTTCTCTTCCTTGTGGCCCTTCTGACAGGGGGTGTCCAAATGACTACTGATGGGTTTTGGGTCTCCATTCTGCTCTCCTGTTCATTCCGATTGATATGCTTTTAGTTTTATGTATTTATTGATACTGGATCTCATCAATATTTCATGATCACATGTAGACTTCGTTGCTTCTCAGCTAGATGGCCACTTGTGTTTATCTTCATGCCTTTGGAAGACCTCAGACTATCTTTTGATAGCCCGGCACCATCAGCCTTCTTCACCACATTTGCTTATGTACCCGTTTTGTTTTCAGCAATTGTTTCAGGAAAGGTGAACATCATGGAATTCCATGTCAGTAGAACAAATTGTTCTTGCATTGAGGGAGTACTTGAGTGAAGGCACAATGTCCATTTGCTACTGTAATCTTAGTTTTAAAATTATATTGCATTATAATGTATAAATATAAGATTTAACTTCGGGGCTGAGCCCCAGTGGTGTCTAAGTGGTTGAGTGCGGGGCTGTGGCCTGCGGGCTTGGCGGTTCAAATCCAGTGGCGGCTCTCAGGAGCAGCACTGGGTAGCTCCCACGACCACCAGAGGGCAGTGATGCACCCCCCCAAAACAAACAAAAAACAACAAAAAAAGATTTAACTAGGTTGTTGATTCACCTATTATTTTATAGCATTTGGTAATCTTCAGATATCTATACAATGGTAATAATATTATAAGATAAATGCTAAAGAAAGCAAAATGTGTATCCATGTGAGTAAATTTAAGCAGTATGAAACACGGTAAATTTATCCCATGAAACCTTATGCAGTGCAAGTTCCAATTTGAATAATTTACTGGCAAAAAGGTGTCAGAAGTAGTAGAGAAAACAAACTGCAATTGCAGATAAAAAAAAGTCATGTAAGTACATTCAATCAAGTCTTACATATAGACAGACCCAAGTGCTCACTGTAAATGAAATATACTTATATCGTCTGTCTTATAACTTAGTCTATAACTAACTGAAAAGAAAACTATTGGTGGTGGGGGAGGAGGGGGGCAGGAATAATTGTATAGTTCTAAATAACTATTACTGAATGTCCCTGAAAATAAACATACAAAGCAAAGGTCAAGGAAATACTCTCTAGGAACTTTTTGTTAAGAGGACATGGTAAAACCCAGTTTGTCTGACTCCACGGCACAAAAGCCTACCATATAGTAGCAGTCTCAACAACAAATTTATCTTTGGAGATGATTTAGAAAAATATATTCTATGGGTTACTATGCTTCACCTGAGACTTGACAGTAACATCTGGGCCAGTATTAATTAAAAATGTATCTTGTTCACAGAGTTCAGAAGGAACTGGGATACGATGTTTATCACTGGTCTGAATTCATCATGGTATTCATGTCATGTCAAAGCTTAGCCTACTTCCTGGAGTAGAAGGAGCCAATCAAACCGGCTAAACAGTATTAAGTAACAACACTGTCTTCATCCTTGCTCATTTACTAGTCAAACGAAGAGATAGACAGCATCTCTGGAAATGAGTCTGCTATCTGCAGGAAATTATAATATCTAAAGAACATGAGTAAGAATGGATTAAAGAGAAAGGCTAAGTGATCGCACACACAAGAAAAAACGGGCTATTTCCTTTGCAAACAGAAAGGTACAGCAACAGGCAATTTAACAGTATATACCTTATAGCTGCCTTCTACTCTGAGTTACATTAAAAATCCCATGCCATGCAAGGACAAAACAAATCTCAATATTATCATATAATTTAAGGGAGTGGCAAAAGAACAACATCTTTCCAACATCTTTATTTTTAGATACTTACATGATAACAAAATCCTCAGCAACCTATCTATCTTTGTCAAGAAATGTTTTTTTTTTTATTTGTAATCAAAGTCTAGTCTTTCTTTCTTTCTTTTTTTTTTTGTGGCATCACTGCCCTGGTGGGAGTAGGAAACCCAGCCTTGCTCCTGGAGAGCTGCTGCTGGATTTGAACTGTCAACCCTGTGGGCCGCAGTCCCGCACACAACCACTACGCGACCAGGACTCAGCCGTAATCAAAGTCTATTTGTAACAATATACAGATTCTCTGTAAAATGTCAGGTTAAGAAAACTAGGTATAGTAAGGTTTCTTTGATCATTAAAAAACATTAAAAATTAAATCTAGTAAGATATGAAAATAATTTATCAAGGGTTCATGAGGGAGGGTGGGAGGGAAAAAGAAAGCTAATACCTAGGGCTCAAGCAAAAAGAAAATCTTTTGAGAATGATGATGGCAACATATGTACAAAGATGCTTGACACAATGGATGGATGTATGGATCGTGATAAGAGCTGTAAGAGCCACAAATAAAATTAAAAAAATTAAATCTATTTTACTGTTATGCACATGTATGTAACACATTTGCCTATTTAACATTTTTCAGACGTTAAGACTTTAGTAAAAGATAGGGAATTAAAAAGACAACATGTGTAGGCATCAAAGCTCTAAATCTCAGAGCATTGTAAAATGTACTAAAACATATAAACGTGAAAAAATTTAAAGAGTAATTTAATTTCCAAGAGCTATTGTTCTATACAACCAAAATAAGACAGCAACATATTTTCTTATAACACCCTCAACTTGTCTATTATTTGTGAAGATAGGTTAAAAACTAAAAACATTCTGCAAGACATGAAACAGAGAAATGCATACTGCTTGAATTGTTACTAAACATCACTATAATGCTATCACTTGGTTTAAGAAAAGTAGTTCAGAATGGGATTTCAAGAAGTCTAGCATTAAATTCATTTATTTTCCCCCCTAAATTTACTTTAGATAGGAACATGGACTATATGCCTATTCCCTAAGTCCTCAGACCCCTATCCTCAAATTAAGTTGTCTATTTTTGGGGGGCGGGGGGGGCATCACTGCCCTCTGGTGGTCATGGGAGCTACCCAGCCTTGCTACCAGAGAGCTGCTGCTGGATTTGAACCAGCAAGCCAATGGACTGCAGTCCCACACTCAACCACTATGCCACTGGGGCTCAACTTCAAATTAAGTTTTAGTTTTATACACTATCATTCAAAAAATTTATCCAGGAAACAAACGGTAGTACTACTAGAGGTACTAAAAGCTAACAAGAATTAGTACAGAAATAGAAGGATTGAGAAAATTATTACCAACCTACTTCAAGTATATCATTAATATGTCCCCATATTTCTACAACATGCTGTAAGTATGAATATGGGAGATATGAAGCAATGAACAGATCTCAATAAGCAAACAAACACACCTAGAAAAAGCAGGACTGCATTTGTAGGGATCAGTTTTGTATCTGCTGCCCCACAAACTTTGTATGAATAATTGTGCAGACTGAGGAAGGGAAGAGGCAAAAAAGAAAAAACTATGATGAAGTTTTAGAGCTTTATTTCCTAACTACATATAGTAGTTAAACTGGTTATTACTGGTGTTAGCATGCTGTATCTCTTCGAGGTGTGTCTGGCTGGCTTAATTATCTTGGAACCTTTACTCTTTTAGTGTTTTCCTGACATTTTGCCCCCATTTAAGGAGCTGGTGGTACAGTGGTCACAGTACTTGATTGCTAATCAAAAGGCTGGTTGGTGCTTCAAATTAGCCAGGAAGAGGGAGCCATTCTGCAAGAGAAAGATGTGGCGGTCTGCTTCTCTAAATATCTTAAACAGTCTTAGAAACAGTCTTAGAAACTCAGTGGGGACAGCTACAGCCTACAGAGTTGAAATCATCATAATCATTGGTACTTTGGAGTCTACTGAAATCTCATAAATGAGACTGGCTGATAGAATGGGCACTCTATTTCAGTTAATAATGCACACATTTACCGCTCCAGTAGTAAATACATGTATTAAGTGAAAGGCAAAATCTGAAATTTGTTTTGTACTAACTGAGCTTAGTGTCCCCAAGGTTATGGTCTTGGGTCTTAAAGCTCAGTGATTTTTTTTCCCTCAAGGTTATTTAGCTATGACTGAAAAGCTTTCATAACTTTGCCCCATTATGTTCCACGACATTTCAAGGATATATTTGCAGTAATGTGAAGGTAATATATTTAGGAATATCCTTGTCAAATCTACATAGTGAGGGCTTCAGAAGTTTTTTGGAAAAAATCATTATCTTCTACCCCCTCCACATTATCTTTTCATTCTATTTTGTCATGGACTTTTTGAAGCCCTATCATATTCATAGAGAGTCCTGCTTCCCCCTGCCCAGCCCCCCACAAACTTGTCTAGCCTGCTTATCTATCCAAGCAGCTATTCATAGATTGCCATGATTGAAGGGCAGAATATTTAACTATTCCCAGTACCTCTAACTCATGCATACCTCCCACTATTTTTTCTCTACCTCCATCATTTGTAGCCCATCCCATCCCCTTAACGCAAGTTATTATGAATATTTACTTAAGAATTTTGGGGGGCAAAATTCCTTGATGTGAAAACACTGAACAAGGGACCGACAACAAAGATGTATCAGTTTAAGTATCATGTTCTAGTACAATTCACAGCAGCTTTTCTCTTGGCTTCCTGCTTCCTTTTAACCCTTTCTAGAATATTGGGGGATTCCACAGATCTTAAGAGTTTTATTAAAAGATTGCACTTTCTATTCACAATTCCGGTTCATATAAATGGCACATATTTACAGTTTTGAAGGGAAGATGCCAGTAGCCAAGCAACGGTTTTCTTCCTTTGTGAAAGTGATCTTTGCACTTAAGTCAAAAAACCATTTGGGTTTTGGGTTAATTAAACTTTGCTCTAACCAATGTCTAACTTGTCTAAAATTCCTTGCAAAGTTTTAGAATTCCACGGCCCATCCAACTAGATTAATATTAAACACTAAGGAAGGTAAAACCTTTACTATGCATATATTTTCATTTTGGTAACTGAACCTAATCCACTACAAAATTAAGGTGTATGATTAAAACATGGGGCCACAAGGAGTCAGTAATCTGTTATGTGGGTCTATAATGAGGGTAGGAGACAGAATACAAACATTGGGAATTATTTTTATCTACAGCTAGTTCCATGTTCTCAGTGCAATGATCTTCTATATAACTAATTTTCACACAGAAAACAATAGTAAAAACAAAATGCCAAGCTTAGAATTCCAACACCTTTTTGTCTACACATGCCAAGAGGTCAGGAAGAGCTGACACCATTTTTCATGGACAATGGCTTACTAGTAACCTATTCAAGTGTTTTCAGTAGAATTCTACTGAACACCAGTGCCTACTATTGCCTCATACTGTGTCCTACAGAAACACAAAATACATTGGCTTTGATTGAGAGAACTTCCAAATGATTTCTTCTAGCCATGTCATCAAGGTGAATAAAGGGACTTTAAGGTAAAACTCCTGGCACTATATTGCTAATTACTTTCATATCTTTATTCAAACCTATAATGACATGAAATGCCTCATACTTACACTTAATCTCAGTGGTCATACTTAGGGTTGGGTAAACAAGGTAACAATGGTGTTTTATAAAGAAAGACTACAGGGATACCAAATTCCAAGAATATTTGGGGATCAAGTCACTTAAAACCAATGCCTTGTATTCTCCACTGTTCAAAAAGGCTTGTAGACAATCCAATGTCTTCCATTTCACTAGTTGCAAGGTTCACTGTGAAGGAGTGAGAAAAGAGCTGTGTGCTCGTTGTTGACCAGGAAAGATTTCATCATGGATGATCAACACTGATGCTGTTGCTGCCTGACACTGGCTGTTTCTCTTTGGAGGTGCCAACAGCGATCAGAAAACTGGATGCCGGTGGCAGAGTTGTTGCTACATGGCTATCTCTTCAGCACCAGGCACAAGGAGAGAAGAGTGTCACCGCGCAAGGAGCAAAGGGGAAAGAGAGAGAGAGACACAGAGAGTGACAGAGACAGAGACACGGGTCAGGTGGCATGTTGGGTGTGATTCTGTTTCACTAGACTGAGACGACTGTAACTATTTAGCTGATTCCTTCGGTTTGAAAGATATACTTGTGTCGCTGTTGATGATTCTTGACTAATCCTGTTCCAATTACGAACTAGCTATGTTTTCCTAATAAAACTTCTGGCGCTGAGCCCCGGTGGCATACTGGTTGTGCGCGGGACTGCGGCCCACTGGGATGGAGGTTCAATTCCAGCTTCACAAGGGCAAAGGCTGGGCCTCCTACTCCCACCACCAGAGTGCAGTGATGCGCCACCCCCCCCTGCAAAAACAAACAAACAAACAAAAACTGGCACTTATATATTCAGGGTTTATTTATTTATTTGTTTGTTTTTGTTTTTTGGCATCGCTGCCCTCTGGTGGGGAGAATAGGAGGTCCAGCCTTGCTCTGATTTGAACCACCAACGAAGTGGGCCACAGTCCACTACGCCATCAGGGCTCAGCCCTATATTCAGGGTTTATATACGACACACACACACATCTCCTTTATTCTCACTTCCATTATGGATTTTCTGACACTGAAAATCTTGACAAAGGTAGAAAGAAAGTCTCATCTTCTTCCCCTCATACATTACAGCCAGTCTCTATTACACTATTTAATATCTCATTTCGAGACATCAAGCCTATATACACATTCTCTCCAACTAATCAGGTATTTGACTAATAAGATGACAAAACCTGAAGGTTAACAAACATCAACACACACAAACCTCAAAAACAGAAATGAGAGAGTTTAATGATATTAACTTTCTAAATTCTCACTTCATCAGTGGGGTAATTATGACTGGTAAGCCTGCATCTTTTAACAACATTACGAATAAGGAGATAATCTACTGCAAGACAGTCGGTGCTCAGATGCTACACAAGTCATTTCCTTTCATGGCCACTTAGTAACAATCCTGGGGAAGCTCATCCCAGCTTTCCTCAACTCCAAATTAATGGATTAAAAAAATTACTTTCACCACAAAGAATTCACAGTTTTCTCATAACTTGAACGTATCAAAAGAGGAAGAAAGCAACAGTAAAGGGTTTGCAGTGTGCGCGTTTTCTTACATCCACAGATTGCACATGTTGGCACAGTACCAAAAAATGAGGGCTAATAGCTTTGTCTAAAAGGAACGACTTGGTAAAGATCTCAACTAATTTTGCCCTTTCAATAAGTGATTAGTTGGAAAGTGTGTGCATAACTACTGGAAACCCTCAAAATGTTACCTTGCCTTTTTAGGCAATAATTTGTATATTCTCCACATATATTGTCATACAGTTGTATTCAATGAAATCCTTAAGACATATAAAGAGGCAAAATTACTTAAAAGTGTACTGACAGTTTTTTTTTTAAAGGGGGAGAGGAGACTTTTCTGCTGACATTCAGAATTAAACTTCTGCATAAAATTAATATATCAGCTAATAATAAAGAAATATTTTCTATAATACACTAACATAATTGTCAAAGAAGGTAATATGGGAAAGAGTAAGAGAAAATCTGTGTGTGAAAAACTGGAAACTAACTTAAAACTGTGCTCTTTCTGCAATAAATATGAAAGTGTGCTTCCCAAAAGATTTAAGAAAAAAGCAATTCCTAGTATTTTCGGAGAGATGTAAAGAGAACAAGTGAATTAAGTCTTCTGATTTTACAGAGTATGGATAGAGCCATTGCAATAAGAAGAAACAATTCAATTCTGGCTTTATCATTTAAGGACTACTGTATTTCATAAAAACATACAGGAAGACCTTGGTATTTCAAGAGTTATCATGTATTTTACTCAGGAATGGCTACAACTTCAAGTATACATCATACATAAAAGGTAGAAGTATGCAATTCTACTGAAACAGGAATCTGAATCATGCTTAAATTAGGCAGGGTGCAGAAATAATCATTCAGAGAACTCTGAGCCTATAACAAACATATATATATATATATGTATATATATATATATATATATATATTCAGCCAATGCAAGAGTATGCTCATGCAACCTCCATATCTCAGGCTCTAAACTTAGTACAAGGCCTCCTCACAAAGTCATTTAAAATTCCAAGTGTATTTGAGAAATTTTTTATTGTTTTGGGCATCACTGCTCTCTGGTGGTCATGGGAGCTACCCAGCCTTGCTCCTAAAGAGCTGCTGTTGGATTTGAACTGCCAAACCAATGGGCCGCAGTCCCACACTCAACCACTATGCCACCGTGGCTCAGTCTGAGAACATTTTATTATAAGGAAAATTAAATGCTATTATGCTACTTCTGGAGATCCAGGGGAAACATCCCTTGCAAATATCAGGGTTTATAGTTAACTCTGATTCTCTGCAACCCCATCTTTAA
Organism: Nesogale talazaci; assembly: GCA_004026705.1. Classification (NCBI taxonomy): domain Eukaryota; kingdom Metazoa; phylum Chordata; class Mammalia; order Afrosoricida; family Tenrecidae; genus Nesogale; species Nesogale talazaci. Next base: position 37,586 of record PVJH01010975.1, read on the forward strand.
AGTAGGGATAATACTTGTCTCCCCAATGAGATATAGTATGTAAAAGCTTTTATAGTATACAATGACTGTATAAGTTGATCTTTTATATAAAAGATATATATTATATAAAAATTCTTGGGCTGAGCCCTGGTGGCGTAGTGGTTGTGCGGAGGGCTGCAGCCCACTGGGACGGAGGTTCAATTCCAGCAGTGGGGCTGGGCCTCCTACTTCCACCACCGGAGAGCAGTGATGCCCCCTCCACCAAAAAAAAAAAAAAATTCTTGATCCATTTTTAAAATTTGATTCTGGACAGCAATTTTCCTAGTTAGGACAAAACTGTTAAGTCCAAATTTAACCAAATTTACATCTCCTTTCCAGTAATAACTACCAACATGAATCTATTTTACCCTTGCTACTTACTTTTGGAAGTTTCAGCCTGGCTCATTTCTTTTTAATCATACCACAGCAATTTTGAATGTATTATATTTTATAAATCTATAGCAGTAGGGGCTTTTCTTTTACTGGAACTTTATTGTGTATTCAATGACAACTATCACTTAATTCAATGTTGAAACACACCGCTTCATATGCTAGCTTATCTATTAAATTATTATTATTATTTAAAATCAACCAATCAATAACAATAAAAATCTTTCTTTAAAGTCTTAAAAATTGCAGAAGGAAGGGAAAAAATGAGGAGCTGATACCAAGGGCTAAAGTAGAAAGAAAATGTTTCAAAAATGATGATGGCAACATGTACAGATGTGCTTGACACAATGGATGGCTGTATGGATTGTGATAGAGTTACATGACCCCAAATAAAATGTTTAATTGCATAGTATGTCATTAATTATCCATTCAAAAAAGTTTTTACTCGTTTGTGTCTATTTAGATGAGTTCCCTCAATATGTTGCTAACAAACTTAATTCTATTTCACTTTTATGAGTTATTAAAGGGAACGAGCACGAGAGAGAGAGACAGACAGACACCGTGCTACTGCTAGAGGATGCTCATGCAAGGCCCAAATCCAAGATTCAAACTTATACACCAAATAGTAATCTCCTGGATAGGTCACTAATACCTCACGTTTGGAACTAGCCTACGGCAGAAGTTAAACAGTTACAAACGAATTTACAGTTTACTTCAGTTTAGTTCTGCAAACTAAAAAAACGGTTTTGTTCTCTGTAACAAGTCTGTCCAATTCACCTCATTTGTAGAACACAAAGGATCTATTTTAATAACTTTTTTAAATGGTTTAGAATAAACCATTTTAAATAACAATCTTAAAATTTGACAATGCTGGGCTGAGCCCCGGTGGTGTAGTGGTTGTGCGCGGGACTGCGGCCCACTGGGATGGAGGTTCGATTCCAGCTCCACGGAACAAAGGCTGGGCCTCCTACTCCCACCACCTAAGGGCAGTGATGCTCCCCCCCCCAAAAAAAAAAATTGACAATGCTAATTATTTAATTGTATAAGGCAAAATTTAATAGCCAATGGTAAACAAGCAAGTGCTACTTCTTTGTGCTCTGAGATAACACTACTTGTTGAACTGCCTTTCTTTGTGGCTAGACCGACACCTTTCCTTAAATGTACTCATTCTTCTCAATAGAATGTGAGAACAGAAGACATGAGAATATGTTTCAATATTGAAGGTTCATCCAGTCTCCTAAAGTACTCAATTTGACACTCAAAGAAAAGTTATGTTGTAAATTGGCTAAGATGCTGACAAAGTTAAAAATCTAAGATTGCGGGGGCTGAGCCCCGGTAGTGTAAGTGGTTGAGAGCAGGACTGTGGCCCGCCGGCTTGGCGGTTCAAACCCAGCCACGGCTCTCAGGAGCAGCAATGGGTAGCGCCCACAATCACCAGAGGCAGTGATACCCCCCCACCACAAAAACAAACAAACAAACAAAAAAGCCCCCTTTAAAAAAAAAATCTAAGATTGCTCAGTAAACTGAGCGACATAAAAGAGGAACAGAAAGTGAAAAAAATATTATGAAGGGGCTAAATATTAGAAACAATGAATAAGTACAAGAATGTAGATGTCATACTCTGAGGAAGAGAAGTAGTAAGGTGGTTCGAAAAGGTGTGGCATTCTAGAAGAGTTTACATGTTCATATAGTCCATAGAGATATATATAGTATCTCTTTCTTTAGAGAACAGCACTATTTGGTAGAATCTGAGTATTTTCAAAGTACAAGGAAAGCTTTAAAAGCAAACAACCATTAACAATAAAAATCTTCCTTTGAAGTCTTTTTTAAAAATAGTCTTTTCTACAATTCAAATAGCCAATTCCTTATTTAACAGCTTTGCAACTCCAGGTTTTACAGAACAAGTTTTCATAAAGTAAAGCACACATATAGAATGTCATTATTAGAAAAATTTTAAATGTTATTCTATGTGTAAATAACAACTCTCAGTCTAAGTTCTAAATGTGTACTTATCATTCCGTTATTACAAAAGGCTGGTTAGAAAATAGCTCTGTTTGGGGAAAAACGAACAAAGAACCAACAAAAGAACAGAAGTCTAGATGGGTGGTGAAAGTGGTTTACATTTAACTCCTACGTGGATCTACCCAGTAGGGCCACAGGAAAAGGCCTGGTCATCTGGTTCTGTAAGAAAACAGAAAACCCTTGAACCATGAAGCAGTTCTCCGTAACACAGGGGGATCTCCACGAATCAAAGTCACTCAATGGCTTCGGCTATATGGAACACTACACATAGATGCCTATGAGTGCATTATCAAAACAGTTCAAATGGATAAACAAATACTCTGACCCATTCTGCATTATAGAATTCCCTTTTTCTCTCTGTGTTTCCACTGTAACTCCACCTTTCACAGACCACAAAAGTGAAGTTGACTGTTTCATCTCAAAGAGCAAGAAAATTTTAATAAAACATATAAATAAATAAAAAAATAAAAATAATTTTAATAAAACAGAATGGAAGAATTTAAAACAACAAAAAATGAAGGTAAAAGAAATCATTCTGGAATTCATGGCTCAGTTGAAAATGAAGCTTTTCTGTGACGGGTATGGCACAGTAAAGAACACGAGGCAAATGAGAAGTGCCTTGGAAGAGAGGTCTGTCAATCTCCTTCCCAAAGAACAGCCCTCGGAAACCCTGTGGAGCCCAGTTCTCCTCTGACACACTGTGGGGGGTGGGGGTGGGGGGGTCACGAGTCAGAATTAACTTGATAGCAACAGGTTTGTGAGTTATGTATAATATAAAACAATTTCTCTCTTCTCTGTAATTAAACAAATGGGGTTTCCCTGGCACGTTGGCAATATTCCAAAGAACTATTAGCTTTAAAATATCAATGTGCTGAAGAAATCCTGCTCGTCGACAGTGATGGCTGCTACCATGAAGTTTTTCTGTCCTACCACAGCAAACAACTTCATAGGTACTACCTTTAATTTGTTTACTAAACAATTCTAGTTGTAATCCAATCTACTGAAAAATTTAAAAATCAAAATAAAAAAAATGAGTTTAAAAAAGCATTTTACATGTCAGTCACTATTACATTTTGAAGTTTAAGTCTACTTTGTTAATATTTTTAAAAATGGTTTAAAATAGTACTAAGTTGTAAAAACAATAAACTGACTATAGGTTCAAGTTTATAAAATACAAAACACATTTTACATTATAAAAATTTACAGTAACACACAATATCGTTATATCACTTTATATTATTACTACTGGTGATTCAGTCCTTTGAAATTTCCAAATATACATTTTAACAAAACATTTCATCAAACATCCAAGAGTTTAAAGGTTGAGCTAAAGATTAAGTGTTCATATATTACCATTTATTTTTTTATTTTTTTGGGAGGGCATCACTGCTCTCCGGTGGTGGGAGTAGGAGGCCCAGCCCCACTGCTGGAATTGAACCTCCATCCCAGTGGGCCACAGTCCCGTGCACAATCACTACGTCACCGGGACTCAGCCCTTATATATTACCATTTATTATGAAATATAAAACACAGTATGCAATTTTACATTCGGTCTTCCTTCATGAAGCATTTTATACTACAAGGTGGCATTTAAACAGAATAACCAGACAACAGTCTGGTTGACTTTATTATACAGTCATGAGATATCCATCAGCGTCACAATGTCTTTATATTGCAAAAAGTAAAGGGATGTTCTTTTAGTATGCTCAACTCAAAAAAAAAAAAAAAAAACCACATCAATTATCTCACCTTCCACTCACCCCCATTATTTAGTCTAAAGTTTTAAATTTTGGATCTTTCTTAAATTTTGGCTTCTTACAAGAGACCTATAATGCAGCTCTCTATAAATGCTGGCAAGAAATTAAGCTAAAAAATACAGTATCAACTTCACATACCTTCTTGAGATGTCCTAGTCTAAGTTTGAAAATTTCTTCCTGTTCATGATATTCTGCCAAGGTCAACCTGTCAAAATAAGATGGTAATTCTATACATTAAGATTCATACTATTACATCTTTAACCAACAAATGGGGTAAAATAAACTAATGAAAATGCTAATATTAGCAACTTTAGTCTAAAATATATAATCCAATATAATTTAAGATTCTCTTCACAACAAATTTTCTTCTTATAGGTGGAACCAATAACTAACGCAATAACTCAAGAACTATTTATTGAGTACTGTAGATCAAGTGACATTCTAAATCCTAAGGATGGAGCAAAAGGGCAGATTCTTATATTTGAGTCTGAGTTAACACTCTGCAATGGGGGTAAAGGAGGTAACCAGTGAGTCAACCAATTTAATAAAGAAAAAAAAAACAGTAAATAGCAGTTAAGTACTATGAAGGAAAAAGAAAATAGAGTAATAATGACTATTACTTTGTTTGGGGCTCTGTACTAGGGGGGTGGATCCTGATCTAAATGTTAAAAAGACAGTCAAAAGAGATTTTGAGGGGATACATTTTAGACAGAGTTTACCACAAGTGCAAAGACCCGAATATGGGGGCAGGTTGGCTTTCGAGAAGAAAAACAACAAATGCAAACACACCGTAAAACACAGTCAGAGAGCCTGTGAGGAGGAGAGACACAGGCCAGATTGTGCACAGACTGCACGCCAAGTAAAAATCTTTAACTTTACTCTAAGTATAATGGAAAATCACTGCAAAGGGAATTAGTTTAGTGTCAGCAAAGGTTTCAAAAAAAGAAAAGCAGCACCCTAAGGAAGACTTAAATTCCAGTGAAATAAAGACTTTCTTATATTTTGTAGCTTGAATCTACTAGGAATGAATCAGCAAGGTAAATAAATGGTAAAACTGTAACCAAAAGATCAAACTTTAAATTCTTTAAAGTATTCTTTAAATCATTAATAAAATAAAGACAAACAAGACTAAACCTTGATAGTACTTTATGGTATCTCAATAATTTTCAAATCGTCTCATAACTTAGAAATTTAACTAGAGTTCAATGTATGTAGAACTTTAGTAAGATACTAGTACAAACACTGCCTATGAAATATTCTGATGGGCTGACCCCGGTGCCGTAGTGGTTGTGCGCGGGACTGCGGCCCACTGGGATGGAGGTTCAATTCCAGTAGTGGGGCTGGGCCTCCTACTCCCACCGCCGGACAGCAGTGATGCCCACACACAAAAAAATAATAATATATTCTGATAAAGAAAATGAAGAGGGGAAAAAAAATCATTCCAAAGAAGTATTTCCATTTCATGTCCTGCTTTTGAAAGAAGTACTTTTATCTAACACTGCATGACCTTCTTTGTTCATTATGTATTCTGAGGGGACGTGGTTAAGTGTCTAGTCGAGGTGTGATTTACTTAGTTGGTTCGAGTCCCTCAACAATTTTTTTTTTTTTTATTTTAGGCATCACTGCCCTCAGGTGGTGGGAGTAGGAGGCCCAGCCTTTGCTCCTGGGAGCTGGAATTGAACCTCCAACCCAGTGGGCCGCAGTCCCGCGCACAACCACTACGCCACTGGGGCTCAGCCCTCAACAATATTTTTTTAAGACTTATTTTCCTCTGACTGGAATCTAGTTAAATGTATCCATTCTGAGAGCCTGGTGCCTTGTAGACCGAATAGTGAATACCAGGGGGAGAGTATCAGCTGCAGTCCTAAAGTAGGGTCCAGGCCACGAGTCGCTCCAGGGGCTGCAGGCCACGGGGCCCTGGACCCCCACACCCTAAAGGCTTGGGGCCCTCAGGAGTCAGCACCTGCGTGCTTGCACTGCTCAGGACAGGCCAGTGGGAGCCAGATGAGGTGGACAAGCTTAAGGCGAAGTTCCTGACGGCCTGGAACAATGTCAACTATGGCTGGGCAAAAGCCAGGCGAGCTTCAGCAAGATTTCCAGCCATCTACCTCTGTCACTGCAGCTATTGCTTCGAGGGCAAGGGGGACATCCAGTGTTTCCAGAGGGGCTTCGTATCCTGCTTGTAGCTTACTCTTCCCACCTTGAGCCGGGGCTGCTCGACCACAGACTGGGCTGGGGCTGTGCAGTGGGCAGATGCTGCTGGCCCAGGGCCTGTGGCTGCATTTCCAGCCTTGTGACTGGCACTGGGCTAAAGGTCTGGGTCTGGGACCCCTTGAGCTCTGAGACTCAGGCTCTCCCTGCTGGCACCTGAGCCCTATCCACTAGGTACCCCCACGCCGGGTCCAGGGCACCCTAGCATTGGTACAGGAGCCCTGGCCCTGGCAAACTATGTCCTGGTTTGCAGTCTACCCAACAGTGCCCTTTGGTCTGCCCTGGCTGGTGGAGCTGGGGCACAGCACAGGCAAGATGGTGGGTGACTGGTATGGGCCTTCGCTGGTTGCCCATCCTCAGGAACGCCACAAAGAGCTGCCTTAGACGCCCCCCACCTGGCAGTGTATGTGTTTCAGGGCTGCACAGTATACAAGTGTCACCAGGCTGGACCCCACAGCTGAGTGAAAGTCAGTGGTCATCCTGGTGCCAGTGTGGCTGGGTGATGAAACCCTCAACCCCATATATGTGCCCCGCGTGAAGGAATCATTGCATTTGGAGCTGTGCCTGGCATCATAGGTAGCAAGCCAAGACACTTCTTGTACTTCATTGATTACCAGGACAACTTCCTACTTTACCTGGACTCTCACTACGTACTGTCAGCCCAGTGTGGATGTCAGGCATGCTGACTTCCCCCTGGGGTCCTTCCACTGCACCTCATCCCACAAGACGGCCTTCGACAAGATGGACCCGAGCTGACCTGCGGGGTCTTGTGCTGGAGACAGGAAGGAATTTGAGAGGCTTTGCTCAGAGTTGACCAAAGTCCTCAGTTCCTCCTCGGCTACAGACAGAAACCCCATGTTCACCCTAGCTGAGCGCCATGCATAGGGCCACAGGCTGGATGACCTCTGCCCCACCTCCACTGCTCCCTCGCTCAGGGAGGCCAACCGGCCCACCTCTGAGGAATCAGTGTTTTTATAAGGGGAGGTAAAGGGGTAGAAGACTCCCTTTATCTTTTTTTTTTTTTTTTAGGCATCACTGCCCTCTGGTGGTGGGAGTAGGAGGCTCAGCCTTTGCTCCTGTGAGCTGGAATTGAACCTCCATCCCAGTGGGCTGCAGTCCCGCGCACAACCACTACGCCACCGGGGCTCAGCCCCCTTTATCTTTTATATATATTTCATATGGGGCGTAGAAACGTGAACACTGGTCGGAGGGGGTGGGAAGAGACCAGTCCAGGAAACGGTTGGGCTGGGGCTGTCCAGCCAAGGGGCTGCGCCCACAGGCCTGACCACCCTAACCTGGGAAACTCCTCCTCAGGGGAGCAGGGAGGCTCCCAAACACCCACTCAGGGCCTGACCCGAGGTACTATAGTTTTCACTGGACTGTCCACACCCCTTGTGGCCTGAAGCCCCCATTCTGCCAAGAGCAGGGGCGTAGGAGGCACTGTGACCATTGAGGTTAATAAAGCTATTTGATTTCAAGGGGAAAAAAAAGTATCCACTTTAAAAAGGGGGAATTCAGTGGAAACCAATAAAAGTTCAAGAAATATAGTTACTATTCTACTAGAAAGAGCATTTAGGTTGGAAAAAAATCATTTAAATGTAAATCTTTCCTAGCCTGTCTCCGTGAACACAGCTGAATTTTATCATACTGACTAAAGCAATAATTGATAGTTGCAACCGGTTACATAAAATTTAGAGATTAAATGTTGCAATGTGAATGTAGATAGATTGAGAAAAGGAAAAGAAAAGAAGGTTTGAAACTAAAATTAGGATCTAAACTAAGGTAGTAAAGAGAAGGCATAGAAATGAGGGCAAGTAGCTTCTATGGCATATGCATATCAGCAATCAAAAGAAATTTAGCTATCTATATCATAATTTCCAACTCTTAAAAAAAAAGTGGGTCTTAGGCCCACTTAAAGCTCATAGGATGAGTTCAGAATAAAATATTAACATCATGCAAATTTTGTGTGTGAGTGCGCTCTCTATGGGGTTAAAGTGGGTTCTAGTGGCACGGTTGCCAGATAGATATAGTAGTCTGTCTCCATAAGATTTACAGCTTTGGTTATGACGCCCAGCGATTAAAAGATATAGCATCAGCTGAGCTCTGGTAGCGCAGTGGTTGTGTGCGGGACTGTGGCCCACAGGGTTGACGGTTCAAATCCAGCAGCAGCTCTCCAGGAGCAAGGCTGGGTTTCCTACTCCCACCAGGGCAGTGATGCAAAAACAAAACAAAACAAAAGAAGAACAAAGATTAATGGGGAGAATGGCGCAGTACCAGGCTGTTTTCTTTTGTTGTACATTCCAACTCACAGTGAGTCAGAAACAAATTAACAGAATAAAAAAAAAAAAAATTAGGGCTGAGCCCCGGTGGCGTAGTGGTTGTGCGCGGGACTGCGGCCCACTGGGATGGAGGTTCAATTCCCGCTCACAGGAGCAAAGGCTGGGCCTCCTACTCCCACCACCAGGGCAATGATGCCTTAAAAAAAATTTTTTTTAAATAAAAAAATAAAAATAAAAAAAAATAAAAAACAACTTTAATTACAAAACAGTTAAAATTTCATATTCAGAGGCTAAAATTAATACATGGCTTTTGTTTCCTTAGATTTTTTTAAATGTTTCTATTAAGAAATTTGGTTATCATGCAAAATTTACATACATACATATGACTAGAATTTCTAAAATTTGGAGAAAGGACCTTTTTGTTATCTTGAGTTGACAGTGATATTCAACTGCTATTAGTGGGAATTAAAGATAAAGTCAATGCTAATTAGCACCACTTTTTAGTTTGTTGAGTGCCATCAATATTATAGTATAATAAATATATAAATTTTCTTAAATGGTATTTAGTTCTGGCTGCTAACATATATATGTACTATGGTTCCAATTTGACACATCTACATTCCTAAAATAGATGCACACAAATACTCCCCAACTACCGCTTCTTCGCTGATATTGAAAGCTTTGCCTTAAAACATTATCTCGGCGTAGTGGTTGAGTGCGGGACTGCGGCCCACTGGCTTGGCAGTTCAAATCCAGCAGCAGCAAGGCTGGGCCTCCCACTCCCACCAGATGAAAAACAACAACAACAAAAAACACCATTATCTCATAGGTGTAATTCTATCATAAAGTGACCAGACATCCCTCTTTTGGTGGGTCAGTCCCGATTTTAAATAATTTTCCCCACGTTGTGCAGCACTTTTTAAAAGTCCCGATTTTTGGAAAAAATGTACGACAAGCTAGAGAACGGAGGTAGAACGGAGGGTACACGCCCCTCTCCCCCACCTCAAAGTGTGCTGCTTTACCAATGTTAAAATCTGGTCACTTTATCCTGTCAGCAAATAGAAACAATTCTCTTTAAAGAGTAACGGTCCATTTTAGCAACAAAAATTTGCTATTTACTTACAGCACCTTGATCAGTACTGCTAAAAATATCTAGCTTCAAATAATATAACAAACATACACACTAAAATATCTTTGCTTTGTTTCAAAAGCGCAATAACAATGAGAGGAGAGTTTCAGAAAGTTTAATTCCATTTTCCAAAAGCTTTTTGAAGCTCGCTTGTAATATTAAGCATTAATTAGCAAAAGTTGATACACAATATTAAATACTGGACTACTGGCTCTCTATGGTAATAATTTTTACCACTTCCTGATCAGGGATGCAAAAATAAAATATGAAGTTATAGAAATTTTCCCCAGAAATTTTCATATATACACATTTTGAAGTTCCCATGTCTCAGGTTAATAATCTTGAAGAAGCCAATAATTTCCTAAAATTCTCCACATTTCTTATCAGTAACAAAATGTTTTTAAAAAGAAATTTATGTTTTTTCCATTAAAAAAAATTGAGATAATTTTTGTCAGAGAAATATACGGTTTCAAAAGTGAAAAAAAATTAAAAGATAATGAAAATTTCCATGAGCTTTAAAAAGCCTCTTATGGAATATCAGGAAGCCTTAATGGCATCATGAGTTCTAATTGAGCTGCAAACCACAACGTTAGCAGCTTGAAACCACCAGATGAGGCTTTCCGCTCTCAAAGACGTAGTCTGAGAACCCAGAGGCGGACAGCTGGTGTATGTGACTTCTACCTTATGGCATTCAGCCTGAGATCAATCTTAGTTCATATCACCCACCCCAGAACCGGCATCCATACTCTGCACTTCTACCACCACTTCACAGCATCTTTTCCCAGCTTTTATTCTCAATATATTTCTTTTTCCCTTTGGCTGCTTCTGGGAATTTTTCTTTGCCTTGGTTTTCTGAAATTTTACTGTATCATGTCTATGTAAGCATTTCCTTTTTATTTATCCTGCGTGGGATTTTACTGGGCTTCATGAATCTGCAGATGAATATCCTTAGTCTGCTTTGAACTTGCAGTTATCTAATCTTCAAATATTGCTTCTGTTCTGCTCAAAATTGCCTTCAACAGACTGGTATCTGACTTGTCAATAACAATAATGCAACACAGAAGAAAACAGATTATCTTCAAATAATTTTCAACCTAAATGTCTAAAGCCAAAAAAAAAAAATCTAAAAATGAAGGGCAAATACACTCATTTTCAGGTAAATGAAGACCAAGAGTTATCACGATCAGCAGACTCATAGCTTAGGTAGAAGTAAAATGATTCCAGATATGAGACCAAGGATGTAGGAATAAAGGAAGAAAAAAATATAAATGTGGAGCTGAGCCCTGGTGGCACACAGTGGTTGTGCACGGGACTGCGGCCCACAGAACTGACGGTTCAAATCCAGCAGCAGCTCTCCAGGAGCAAGGCTGGGCTTCCTACTCCCACCAGGGCAGTGAGGTGAGAAAAAAAAAATGTGGGTATAGACTACATAAATACTGATTCTGGGGCTGAGCCCCGGTGGCGTAGTGGATGTGCATGGAACTGCAGCCCACTGGATTGGAGGTTCAATTCCAGCAGTGGGGCTGCGCCTCCTACTCCCACCACCAGAGAGCAGTGATGCCCAAAAGCAAAAATAAATAAATAAATAAATAAATAAATAAATAAATAAATAAATACTGATTCTGCTAAGAAAATAAGATATACATATATTCAGAAGAATCAAATAAAAACTGATCCCTCCAAAAAAGAAAGAAGGATGAAGAACAAAAAGGACCAATAGAAAGCTCCCAAGAAAAGCTAGCAAATTGAATTTCAATAAACAAGTAATTATATACAATGAAAATGAATTAAATGCTCCAATCAAAGAAGGATTTCCATGTTAGGGAAGGCAATTTTACAGAAAAAAAATGGTGGCAGCAGGAAGCTAGAGAGGAGTGTCAAAGTTAAAGACAGCAGGGTAAATATTGTTATATAAATAATACTGCATTAACGGTTACTTATGAGGGCCTGTACAAATAGACGTACAGGCTGTGGGGGTGGGGTGGGCGTTCATCCACCAATAAATGTAGAGGTCTGACAGTACTTCTACAAATATATTTATCCATGCTCCTTATATATCCATGAATGTGCTGAACATACAAGGAGACCTTGAGGGGATGAGTCACTGAGCTTGGGAACTCAAGACAGCTCAGAGAACACCAGGATCAGTGGCCCCCAAGAGCAGCCGGTGGTTTCACTGACCATGGAGCACTCAGGCCAACACGTGACCACTACACACCACTACAGCTCTCTAAGTTCTACTAGGACAGAAAAATGACATAGGTTTGGCTGCACCTGCACCGAATGGAAACAAGTGTGTGCTCTGTGGGTCAGATCAAGGGTGTTTAATTCCATTTTTCCACAAACTTTTTGAGGCCTTTTCATATTGCTTTATTGCACACTTCCAAGTTTTCTATAGCAAGTATATAATAACTTTTTTAAAAGTTTTCACCTCTCAAAAGATAAAAAGTAATTCATCATTAGTGTAGAAAGAAAAAAAATAGAAAAGGGAAAAACAATACCCATAACTCACCAATATGTTGCTTTCATTGGTTGAGAAAATATATAAATACCAGTTTAACATTAAGTTAACACAATTCTTTCAGAATAAGGTACAGTTAATGGGAACTCTGACCTGAAATAGCAAACCTTTAACTGACTTTTTTACTGTTTAGATATGGAAGGATCATAGTTTAGTTTCTTCTTAGGCATTTAAGTCTCTCTTTAAAAGTAAAATGTTAAAACTCCATTTAAAAAGCCAAAATTTGAAAAACTTGGGATTTATTAATTTTGAGCTAAATTTTCAACGCTGCCTTTCTTCCCTACTATACTAGTTTGCACTATCAAAATATTAATTTAATTACAAATTCAGTCACTGCTAACATTTATGCTCGCCGTCAAGAATAAAAAACTAAGAGGGAGGCTTACAGTTGCGGTAAATTTGGTCTGACAAAGGGATCATTTTCTGCTCCATTGACGGTTTTGTTTTTCCGTTGTTTTGGTTCAGAATTTGTAGAGGGTGCCTGAGAATTATTAGCTGTGGGAGGTTTGCGTTTGGCCAGAAGTTTCCGTTGCCTTTCAATCTCTTCCCTTTGCTGGTTCACCCACTCTTGCTGCCTGTGTAAAACAAAATAAAGCCACGTCAGCATCCCATTGTTTTTTCACAATTAAAACTTTAAAAAAACAACCAATTTGTATTTAAAACCACACAATAGAACTTTGTAACTTCATTAATCTACTTATGTGAATCAACTTGTACTCATTTTTCAAGTCTAAGCAAATTCTTTCCTAAACCCCATCGACTAGAGAGAGGTGATATATATATATATATATATATATATATATATACATATACAGAGAGAGAGAGATATCTCAAGAGTCTAGTAGTAGAGACTCTTCTTCAAAAATCCTCAAAGATTATGGCTTCAATCCCAAATCTATCTCTTCCCAAATTTTACTGTTAATACTTTCAGTTTGTTTTTTTTTTTGCATCACTGCCCTCCGGTGGTGGGAGTAGGAGGCCCAGCCCCACTGCTGGAATTGAACCTCCGTCCCAGTGGGCCGCAGTCCCGCACACAACTACTACACCACCGGGGCTCAGCCCTCCTGTTAATACTTTAACTAAAATCTACTAAAATCTATTTACCTTTCACCTGGACCATCTCATTATCTTAAATGTTGGCAATTTATCATCCTTAAAATGCTATTTACACACTATCACCAGTATTCTCTTTCAAGAATTCAACTTTGGGGCTCTTAAAGGCGTGAGGGTCAACAAGAGGCCATCTAGCTCAGGACCAACAAAACCCCCACCCTAGAAGAAGCACACCAGCTTGTGAGATCATGAGGAAAGAAGCTGGTACCAGGCATCAAAGAACAAAAAGCATATCATTATGTGCCCACCCTCCCGACACGATTGCTGAAGACAAAAGGGTGCAGAGGCAAACAGCGAGGAGGAAGCGGATGGTGCCCAAATGATAAACGTCTGGGGTCTTAAAGGTAAACGCACGTCTATCTAGCGCACAAGCAGCAAAGCCCACAGGGAAGAAGCACACCAGCCTGTGTGATCACAGGGGTCGAAGGGAGCAGATATCAAGCATCAGAGAAGAAGAATCACATCATTATGGAGGGGGGGGTAATTGGTCACGCCCTTACAGAAGAGTCGAGGGGAGGAGACAGGCCAGTCAAGGTGCAGTGAGGCAGCAACGAAGCATACAACTTTTCTCTAGTTCCTGAAAGCTCCCTCCCCCCAACTATCATGATCCCAATTCTACCTTACAAATCCTCCAGGACTAGAGGAGGTACACTGGTAGAGATGGGAACTGGAAATACGGGGAACCCATGACAGATGAACCCCTCAGGACCAGTAGTGAGATTGGAGTTACCAGAGGGTGGAGAGGGGGAACTAGGAGCAAGGATCTACACATAACCGCCTATCTGGAGGACGGACATCGGAGGAGTGGGCGAAGGGAGACATCTGGCAGTATAAGATAGGACAAAATAATAATAATTTATAAAGTACTGGGGATTGGTGGGGGGGAGGGGAGCACAGAGGGAGGGGAAAAGATGAAGAGCTGTTATCAAGGGCTCAAGTGGAAAAGCAGATATCTGGAGAATGATGACAATAGCAGGCATGTGAATGTGCTTGGCACAGTATATTTATGTATTGTGATAAGCGATGTACAAGTCCCCAATAAAATGATTAAAAAAAAATTCAGGGCTGAGCCCCGGTGGCGTAAGTGGCTGAGTGTGAGACTGCGGTCTGCAGGCTTGGAGGTTCAAATCCAGCGGCGGCTCTCAGGAGCAGCACTGGATAGCGCCCACGACCACCAGAGGCAGTGATGCCCCCCAAAAAACATTAAAAAAATTCAATTTTTGTCACACCCACCACATATCAACTTAAAAAAAATTTATTAAGTACTTTTATTAGGGGCTCTTACACCTCCTATCACAATCCATACATTCATTCAGTGTGTCAACACATTTTCACATATGCTGCTATCATCATTTTCAAAGCATATGCCAACTTTTAACAGCATTCTATAACCAACAGAATTAAAATCTCCCCTCTCTAACACCATAAATACATAACTGTCTTTTGTTACAATGTACTTAATATCTAGCCCAGCTTTGTTGAACAAAACCTGAATAAATCTATTGAGAAAGAAAAAACCACTCCTGGATAGATGATGGCTATTCCCTTGGCAAAATGTAACAACCGGCATTTGAAAAAGCAACACTGATGTCACTTTTCCTAATTGGACTGACTCTGAGAAAGCTGCTATGGATGCTTGCACTACTCTAGATTTTCAGGTTCTGAAAAATTTTCCTAGCTCACTGTCCCCCTGCCAAAGAAAACTCAGCACACATTCTGACTCAAGTACATAGATTATCAATTATATCTACCATGAGGTGATTTCAAGAAAATGGGTTAACAATGGCATCTTCCTTTTAAAATCTACCCAAGAAATGATAAAAACACATGTTCGATTTATCTCTAAGTTATTGTACTTGAACCAGAAGATTAAAAGTTACCATCTTTACTCTATGAACACAGAGCAGTCAAGAGCTGAATACCAACATTGAAATAAAGATAGGGGGGAAAAAGTAGAAAAACCCCAGGATGCATGTGTGCATAGTTCCAATTAAAATAAATTTTCAGATTTTTATTATTTTTTCTCTCAAAATATCGCCTCCAAAGCTAAATGGTTACATTGTATTTTGGACAAGTTCTATTCAAAACAGTACAATAAACTCTGTACATGAATGCTAATCAAGAAGTCTTCTAAACTAAAATTATGATTCAGTACTTTCGCTACATTTTCCTTTCAAATATAAAATTTGGCAAATCTCAAAGAACAGTAAGGAGGGAGGGGATGTAGAACATAATTAAAAAACTAAAATATTTTACTACATCTTAAAAACATATAAAAATGACTAACTTCACAAGATTCTGAAATGCAAAGCCATCTGTCCATTGTTCAGTAAATGAAGCACCGTGTCTGACTGTTGTAAAGTGCCCAAGGCGTAATCTGTCTTGCATACTCTTCTCTCTGCTTGACAGTTTTTCTTGAGTACTCTGAAAAAACGGAAGGAAAGTCCATCACTCAAATTTATTCGTTTAAATTTTGAAGGCACACTGACAGAAATGAGCTAGAAATATGGAAGTACTGACGACTTAAGCTACCTTCTCCATGAGAAGTTTCTTGCTCATTGAAATGCACTTATTTAATCGCTCTTTGTATTTTTCAAGTAATTTTTGCTGTTCATCTATTTGCCGTCTGAGATCACAGTTAGCCTGCAACATTAAGTAAAAAAGCAAAAGGCTTAGAATTTACACACATACAATATATTTAACATTTAAGAGTATATTTAACAACTGGATAAATGGCATAGAGATAGTTTATTGCTAAGTTTAAATACTGTGGTAGTTTAAATAATGTGGTATGAAGCTGAAAGGAAACTCTACTTACCATTGGGATACCAATACTCAATACAGCTGGTAGTATAAATTATATAGAATTTGTATTCATAATCAATGGGTCCAAATCCTGTTCTAAGGTCTACAACTCAGGCCATATTAATTAAGTTACTGAATCTAAATTCCGCTTTCTTATTTCTAATCCAGGGTAAATACTATTGTGTAAAAAGAAATTGGGTGGTCTTTGTCCCAGATTCCTTGGGATTAATGTCAAAATCCTTTGTATTTCTCAAGTGGCAACCTTTGTCACTCAAGGTAGGCCCTGATGTTTTATGCTAAGCCATGACTTGTGATGAGGGATGATCCTGTTTGAAACACAAGTCATTGCTGGAGCCCTGAATCACCCATTACCAGACAGACCTTAGGGAAGTGATGAAATGAAGGTCCATTAAAAATTTTGGAGACCAAAGCTTGAGTAAATGGGGAGAGGGCAATAGAGGTTTTGCTTTTGAAACCTCCCCAGAGCTTAAGAATCATTGCCTTATTCCTTAATTACATGACAATCTTACTTTTGAATTCGTTTTTAATCAAAAATCTCAGAACTAGCAATTACTCCATCCTGTATAGTAATCAAATGTCAGCTGGATATTTAACAAAATCAATGAACTTTCAAACTAAGTTGAATTGACTTTGATTTTAACTGATCTCACATAAATAAACTTTACACTTTCTTCTAACCCTTCAACCGTTTCACAATTCACATTTGAAAAATAAATAAATTTTCACTTTAAAATTGGTATTTTCAATCATGTACTCACTACCAAAAAAAAAGCTTATTTTCCCACCTATAGAATGCACTTAAAACCCCAGTAGAATGATCAAAAAAAAAAAAAAAAAGGAGGGGAAAGAGGAGCTTATATTTAAGGCTCAAGTAGAAAATATTTGGAAATGAATATGGCAACATGTGTACAAATATGCTAGATACAAATGATGTATTGAATGTTTTAAGACTAGTAAGAGTCCCCAATAAAATTATTAGCAAGAAAAAAAGAAAGAATGTACTTAACAATGCTAAAGACTTTCAAATTAGAAAACTAATTTATATTATTTAGAAACATTTATTCATTCTTTTCCCCCTTCAGAAATTGCTACTTACCCTGAGCAAATCATCTATACGACCTTCTTTCTTTTCCAGGTCCTGGTTTTTATTACTTTCTAAAGCTGCTAACTTCAGCATTGTGAGATCAGTCTACATGAAAGAAAACTGCCTTGTTATATCTATTACATATATATCATTGCATAAAAACACAAAGCTTCATTTTTTCCATAAAACTAAATTTTAAGCAGCAAAATAAATATGTAAATAAACTGAGTTTTTATGCACACAAAGGATAATCTAAAAAGTCTTACTTAAGTTTTAAGCATGATAGCTTTAGAAGTAGAAATTTCTATACTATAAATGTACAAATAATCATTTGAAAGGTTATTTAACTTTTTTTGGCATCATTGAGTTATTTAACTTTTTTTTTTTGGGGGGGGGGGGGGGGGGAAGGGGGCATCACTGCTCTCCGGCGGTGGGAGTAGGAGGGCCAGTGGGCTGCAGTCCCGTGCACAACCACTACGCAACCGGGACTCAGCCGAGGTATTTAACTTTTATAGAACACTGACATGCTTCAGATTAAAATTCAATATAGATACCATCTTGAGCTATATATCTCTCTGGCTGATGGTTTTATTTTTGCAAAATTTCATGAGCTGCTACTCATTGACTACAAGGATTGCACCGTAATTGGAGGCTCAAGATAGTCTAAGGGAAGTAGTTTTGATGCATGTTTGGATGTTACACCCCATACACACACACAAAAATATTATGGAAATAAATCAGGGAATCAAATTTGCCAAACAAAAGGGTCTTTTCTCCCAATGCAGCCTTACAAAACATCACCCCAAAACAGTCATACATAAAATAATTACAATATTTTGGACTCAACATTTTGAAGAAAAAAAAAAAAGTAAGCGCACATTTGGATAATTAAAAATTCAAATAATTTTTCTAAGTTCATAGAATAAACTTTTAAAGATAAATTACAGACACTAACTTATGATCTGCTGTAATGCTCACTTGTAAACAACGTAGTAACCCCAAGAAAACATCAATTATATGTCCTTGGATACGAAAGTTCAACAAAATCAGTGAACAGAATCGACATGTCATGGTTGTTTGGTTTATTTGACAGGGCTACACAGTGATATACCAGTGTATCACCAAAGACCAACTGATGATAAACTTCAATTTCCCACCCCTTACAAATCGGGACTTAAGTTTTTTGTTTGTTCAGTAAATTAGGTTTATTGGCTCAATTAAATTTTTTTTTGGGGGGGGAGGGCATCACTGCTCTCCGGTGGTGGGAATAGGAGGCCCAGCCCCACTACTGGAATTGAACCTCCGTCCCAGTGGGCCGCAGTCCCACGCACAACCACTATGCCACCGGGGCTCAGGCCCGGCTTAATTAAATTTTATGATTATGTTTAAAACAAATAGCAAGCATCTTAATTGGTTGTGAAAAGTTAGCTACTTGATATCTTATAAGTCACAGATTAAGAAAAAATTATTACCATTTACCTGAGTAATTTTAAAGGATAACTGCTTTGGTTGTATAATAGGGTGGTCCCCAAAAGCTAATGCAGAAGGAGAAGGGCTATTCGGTCGAACCTAAAAATAAATAAATTCATTAAAATGTTCACCTTATTAGGGAAAAGAAAGAAGGTTTATACTTGGCAGTAACTACATTTCTGAAGAGTTTGTTTCAGGATAATCTGATTGAAAGCATAAGTGACTTTAATACTGAAATCACGATTTATTCAACAAATACTCATTGAGTACATTCCCTCCATAAGGCCTAGTAAGACACACAAATACAGATTCACTACCCTCAAAGGGCTTACGACCTAGTACCACAAAATACATCTTAATCCTTGTAGATTACTTTAAGAAAGTAAGACCAAAGAAATCATTTAAAAAAATAATAAAAACTGTTAAGATGGTTTAAAAAATAAAATATACATATTTTCACATAGTTCTTAGTAGCAGGGGAATAATGCATGTTCAAGAACTATGGTTTTTATCTAGCAACAGTTTAAAAATCACAACCATAAAAAAGCAGAGTACAAAATTGCATTTATCCTATCAGTACAGTTCTTTATTTAATAGTTATTGTTTAGTCTTTTCCTTACTTTTGATATGGCACAATGATGTGTCCAGAGGTACAAAATGACTAAGAAACATTTAAGTTATGTCTACAGACAGGAACTGGAATTCCAGGACAGCGTGTACATTTACCATGCCCAGCGCTGCTCACTGAAATGTTTTTAAGTTGAAGCAGCCACTGAAAACCCCGCGGAGCCGTTTCACTGTGACACACACGGGGATGCCCAGAGTCGGAATCCACCTGTCGGCACAGCGTTTTTAGGGAAGGGCTAGAAGAGGTCGGGCACCAAGCCAAGCCAAGCTCATTTCCTTATAGAACAGAGTAGCTGCATTTCTGCAGTTCTCAGGCTGAAAAATCTTTATGGGAGCAGACAGCCCCATCTTTCTCAGAGCTGCTGGTGGGTTCAAACTGAAGACCTTGCAGTTAGCAGGCTAAGGTCTGAAGGGCTCCTTCAGCAGGGGACACAGGAAAATTCAAGAGTACTTGAATAAATAATTAAAACTCTGAATTCTTTTACACCTTTAATTCATCTTTAAATTCCCATTAACTAGGATGGTTTTACTGATTTGATAGTGAATTTCTACATAATAAATAAGCCTATGAGCTTATTTATGAGCCTACATAAGCCTATGAGCAAAAGGATTTATATAAAAGAACATAAAATATTATAAAATGTTAGACACAAACCAAAGCACACTGTAAGATGATTTTCAGGCACAAGTTCCTTTTCATATGTTCAACTAAATGATTCCCAAATGAGGTCTGCCTAGTGTTCTCTTAAGTGATTCCCAGAACAGAATTATGCTATCACTCTAATCAAAGTGAGAAACTTAATTGACAAGACAAAACTACTAACTGAATGAAGATGGGCAAAAGAATTCATTTTAGCTCCATGGGTTGAATACCACTCTTTCCCAAACACTCACTGCCATCACGCTGACCCTCTGAAGCCGAGGAGAAGTGTCCGTCTGGGTTTCTGATCCTGGAAACCTTCCCTCGAGTAGGAAGTGTCATCTTTCTTCTCTGGGTGGGCTGCGAGTTTCAAACTGCTAACCGTGTTAGCAGCCCAATGCAAAACCCGCTATGGTGAGAGGGTCCTTACAAAACATTACTACCTAGATGTGACTAATTCTGAGAATCTTACACATAAAGGGCTCCTTTTCAGAAGTAAAGCTCTTAACAGGATCAGAATAACACACACACAAAAGATAGGACTGGCCTCAAAAGATGCTTAAATATAATGATTAAATATAAACATATAATTTATACAGTCTTAAAACCAAAAATTTTAAAAAGCTATTTATTACAACACACAGAACCTAAACACAGACTAAGCATAACAAACTTGAAAATGCAAAAACTTACTGATGAGGCAGGAGTGGAATGTGAATGTGAATTTTGAGGAGAACGGATTGCAGGAGGTATGCCTCTTACTGGACTTGAGCCATTCCCACCTTGGTACTTAAACAAATGAAAAAGAAGTATAATTATCAAACTATGTTTGGATTATTATTGTATTAGCTATGGCATTAAGAATTCATTTAAATATATCTTCTTTTACACAAAATGTGACCAAGACCACAAAAAGCAAAACTAAGCTACAGCTAAGTCCAAAGCCTAACAAGAGTATACCTGTCATGAGTCATGAAGACCAGATATTGTAGAGACTCTTGGCTAACATTCTGAGAATTCTCTCAACCCCAAATCTAGGAGAAGCACCTGTATTTTTTTTTTTTTTTTTTTTTTAGGCATCACTGCCCTCAGGTGGTGGGAGTAGGAGGCCCAGCCTTTGCTCCGTGGAGCCGGAATCGAACCTCCATCCCAGTGGGCCACAGTCCCGCGCACAACCACTATGCCACCAGGGCTCAGCCTGCACCTGTATTTTTTAAACCAACATGATCCCTAATCTCAAGAAATTTAAAAAAGCTCTTCATGTAAATGATTCTCATTTCTCCTGTTTCTGTACCAAGGATACAAGTGAAAACAGTATACTTCTATTTGGTTTTCTCTCAGGATCCAATAAGTCATTTTCATTTATTCACATGGCAGGAACAGGAGAAACAGGGATTTCCAAGTGTGCTAATGAACCTAGGGAGTTTATCCCTTTCATTTTAATACAGTGCTTAGCATAATGCTTACCACATAGTAGGCAGGTAGAAACATTTATTCTTTTAAAGCAGTGGTTTTCAACCTTCCTAATGCCGCAATCCTTTAATACAGTTCCTCATGTTGTGGTGAGTCCCAATCATAAAATTATTTTCGATGCTACTTCATAACTATAATTTTGCAACTGTTATGAATCGGGCAACACTTGTGAAAGGGTCATTTGACCCTCAAGCGGTCACGATCCACAGGTTGAGAACTGCTGCTTTAAAGTGATTTCACCTCTGACTGAAGTTCTTACTGATATGAACAATGAGTAACTGGCACTGATTTCATAAGCAGAGCATCAACTTGTTGTCAGCAACAGTTTCAACATATGAGAATGATATAAACTCAAGAGGAAAACAAAAGAAAGCAGGAGGGAGGAAACCAAAACAATTCAGCCTTTCCCTTTATCAGTCAATGCTGTTCTTACTCTATAAATACCTTTCATTTGAATTTGTGTAAATTGCTAATCACACTAATTCTTTGTCCATTAAAATTGGTTGCTAGAATGTTTTGTTTTGTTTTTTTTAGAAATAGGGAAACATTCCAAATGGATAGGACTCTAAACTCTCAAACAACTCAAACTCACTGCCATCCAGTTGAGTGGAATCTGACTCAGAGTGATTCAATAAGATGACCAGACATCCCGCTTTTTAACAATTTGTTCCACGTCCCACGGCGTTTTAAAATTAAAATAAATATATTACAATACTATTTTTGATCTATGAACATTTTTGTTGCTCCATATAGACGCATTTTTAATCAAGAGGGCCCCCCCGCTCCCCAGTCAATGGTATCCCACTTAAAATCTGGTCACTTTACCCAATAAGGACAGAGAAGAAGTGCCCCTATGGATGCCTGAGCCTACCATGGTTTTAGGGAGTAGAGAGTTCATCAGTGATTTCCAACTGTTGACACTGTGGCTGCCAAGCCAAAGCACAACACACTAAGCCACTAGAGCTGCTGCAATAAAAACTTACCACGCTTTAATTCAGAGACCTCTGAGTTCACAGCTCTGTCATTTAATATCTGTGCATAGGGCTTAAATGGTGCTGTCGTATGATAAAATCTTTAGCTGGCAGACTATATCCTTTGCACTTCTATTTGGAATTTCACTTTAGGCAGGTCACTTTAAATACTTAGTTTCTTAGACTATAAAAAAGGACTACCAATAACAATGTCGTTTGAACTGTTATGAAGAAATACTTGGTAATTAGGACGTGCCATGCCAATACAAAAGCAAAATTAAACATTTTGAATAAAGGTATCACCTAATATTAAAACTCTGCTCTAATTAAGTAGCTAATAAAAGAGTTGACTTTCTGCTTCAAACAAAGAGATTATGTTCAGCCCACAGCAAAATTCCATTGAATTAGAAAATGGAATTATTTTTCAAAGAACTTACTTCAAAATAGTCGCTAATTTTGTGGCCACGTCCCCCAATGCTTTTTCCTAAAATATAAAGATAAAATAATTAATAGATTTTAAACCAGTCATGATGATCATATACTACATCAGAAAAAGAATATGCTACACAATTTTCTTAATACATGTAAAAGCTATTTAATGAACATGTGATATTTTAGTTGGATAACAGGAATCTAAAGAATATTATGAATCTTCGGAGGGTCAGATATTATTTCAAAATGCAAAAATCAAATGATAGAAATATACCAATTCTTAATATTCCAAATTATTGGAGAATGAAATAAGATTAAGAAAACTCGGGCTGAGCCCTGATGGCATAGTGGTTGTGTGTGGGACTGCGGACCACTGCGTCGGCGGTTCAAATCCAGCAGCAGCTCTCCAACAGCAAGGCTGGGCCTCCTACTCCCATCAGAGGGCAGTGATGCCCGCCCCCAAAAAACAAAAACTGAAAACAAAACAAACAAACAAACAAAAAGATTAAGAAACCTCTTGCTTTAAAATAGCATTATTCACATTGTCTAATGTTATTAATTTCAGAAAAGCAAGGATATGAATAAAAAAGGCAAGTAGCAACTGTGTAATTGATAAAAACTAATTTCTACCAGTGGGAAAAAAAGTAGAAAGTTTTGGTTTCCACAAGCATACCTCTATGAAACTGACAACTTCCATATGAAAGTTATTTTGTAAACTGTTTTTACTAAAAAGTTGTTCCAATTAAAAGTATTTTCTATTACACTGGATCTTAAATAAGGGCATTAAAAGACCACTCATCTTTTACTAAGAGTTTTACTTCTATTACAATGTACTCTTTATCTGTCATAGATATACTGAATTAAGAACTTGCATAAAATGCTGCCTTTTTTTTGGGGGGGGTGTTGATTCTTATTTGGAATTACATAATTTATTTAAGTTACAATAGAGAAGTTGATTGTTATCAGAGTCAAATACTTGTACAATATAAACATAGTCATTATCAATCCAGTACTAATTCAAATTCATGCACTCAGTTATTTAATTCAACAAATATCTCTTGTTTACTATGTGCCAGAAGTTACTGAAATAGCAAGCAATAAACTTATAATTCAATGTTGAATTTCTTCTTGGAACAGAGTAGGAGTTTTTTAGGAAATCTAATTAAGTATTCAGAACTATAAATGCTATCCAAACCTTTGAACAATAGTGCTATATGATTTAGAGGTCAGAGAAAACGGTAAAGTTGTATACCGAGAGAATTCCTTTCTGCTTTTAACAATTTTCATGATTCTAAAGAGTTGCTTTATATGTGTGTATGTATGTGTATATATATATATATATATATATATATATGTATTTTAGCAAGTCCTGGATCATTTTTGATTGACTACTGAGAAACCACTTTCTCCATTCTTCTTCCCTCTCTACATCCAGATTTTGTTCTTCAGTCCATGTACTTCCAGGGACGTTGACCACTCCTAAGGTAACTTGCTTTCAAGTTCCTTAACCTTATCAGAAATCTAATTTTGTTTAAATAGCTTAGATCATATTCCAAAGGAAACTTTATTCCATCTTCTATCCCAGAGATGAGCTTGAATTTTTACAACAATGACAGCACATCCCTTGTATATAATTGATTTGAGAATGGACATGTGATTCGATGCTGGCCAGAAAGAGGACAGGCAATGTTTGCTCTGTACTTGTGCGAAAGAAGCTTTCTTGTTCTTCTGGAAACAAAACACAGAAAACCAAACTCTTTCTAGAATAAATATAAGTGAGAAAGCTGAACAAGTAAATCCCAAATATACCTAGCAGTCAACATAAAACTACAAGATGATCAGACAATTCTGTGGTTAATACAGGGGGAAGAGGAGATTGTCTCAAAAGAGAGGGTGGATGCTTCGTGAGGAATCAAAAGAATATTAAAAAGTCCTCAGAGAGTCAAATACCAATTCTAGAAATCCAGTAATCAATTTCAAAGAAAACAACAATTTTTATTAAGTACTAACTCTTGGAATAAAGCAACTCAGAAACGTCTCTGTGTTTGTGAGACTGGTTTAAAGTGAAATTCTAAAATCTGAGTTGCAAACATCACAACTAACAACTTAAAACGTCTCTGTGTTTGTGAGACTGGTTTAAAGTGAAATTCTAAAATCTGAGTTGCAAACATCACAACTAACAACTTAAAATAGACAAGTTTTCAAAAAGATGCTCAATATACAATGAAATAAAGAATACCAAATACCGGGGGGAAAAGGCTTCATAGAATGACTTAACATTTCTTAAATGGATAGTTGCTGAAAATACACACCTTGACTCTAACGCTGCCATATATAAATCCGTGAGCCAAGAGTTCATGGCCCTACACTTAAAGGTTAAAAATTGGCCTAACACATTACATAATTTATAACATCAATATTCTATGTAATTCAAAAACCTAATTTGTCATACTTAATTAAGTGCTCACATTAAATGACAGAAGTATTTGGATGTCCAGTATATGTAATTT
Source organism: Nesogale talazaci (assembly GCA_004026705.1). NCBI lineage: Eukaryota > Metazoa > Chordata > Mammalia > Afrosoricida > Tenrecidae > Nesogale > Nesogale talazaci. The sequence continues at coordinate 63,059 of PVJH01010975.1, forward strand.
TTACATTATAGCTGAATGAAAATATTTTTAGCTCACTTCACAAAAGACAGGTATGGAAAGTATGTGGAAAGAACAAGAATGATGTTTCAAATAGAATCTCTCTTAATCATTTTCATATAAGCCCCTTAAAATAAAAAGATGAGCAATAATTTAAGAACTTGTTTCAAAGTCTGTGATGCAGTGAATTACTTGTGGTGACTATTGGAGACAGTTTTTTTTGTTTGTTTGTTTTTTTGGGCATCACTGCTCAGGGGTGGTGGGAGTATGAGGGCCAGCCCCACTGCTGGAATTGAACCTCCGTCCCAGTGGGCCGCAGTCCCGCGCACAATCACTACGCCACCGGGGCTCAGTCCTGGAGACAGTTTTTTAATTCCCATCAAGTGACTATGTGGAACCATGCAAATACAATGAATGGGACTCTAACATGGGGACTGGTTAATTTTGCACCCCACTAGGTTCAAAATGAGTCATGTTTTTGGTTTTTTTTATTACCGCCCCCCCCCCCCCGAGTCAGGTTAAAAAAGAACTAAAAATCACATTATTGTAAATGAGTGGAGAGTACAGGTTGGCGACCCAAAGACCATCTGTAGGCAATGAACTTCTCCTTACAGAGGAGTCGCAGGGAGGAGACGAACCAGTCAGGGTGCAGTGTAGCAATGATGAAACGGACAGCTGTCCTCTAGTTCTTCAATGCTCCCTCTTCTCCACGATCACGATCCCAATTCTACCTTACAAATTCGGCAGACCAGAGGATGTGCACTGGTATAGAGAGGAAGCGGAAACACAGGGACTCCAAGACAGATGATCCCTTCAGGACCAGTGGCAATACCGGGAGGGTGGAGGGAAGATGGGGTAGGAAAGGGGAACCAGTTATAAGGATCTGCATATAATCTCTTCCAACGGGGGAGTGGGTGAAGAGAGACATCGGTCAGTGTAAGCTATGACTAAGTAATAATAATTTATAAATTATCAAGGGTTCATGAGGGAGGGGGCAGCAGGGAGAGAGGGGAAAAATGAGCCAATGTCAAGGCTTACATAAAAATCAAATGTTTTGAAAATGATGAGGTCAACATATGTGCAAATGTGCTTGCCATACAACGGATGTATGCATCGATTGTGAAAAGGGTTGTATGATTCCCTGCAGTAAAATGAATAAAAAAAGTCAGGGGTGGGGCATAACTTTGAAATGCTGATTACCTCTGTATGACAAACCTCCTTAATCTAGGAGACAGAGGGGGCTGTGACCAGATATAAAGAGAAGCAGTGGCAGAAACATCGACAACATGAGACAAAGCAGCAGGAGCTAAGTACTTGGTCTCCTTTTGAGTGTTTAACACCAACACTGATGGAGCTATGTGCCTGTGCAGGACTAAAGATTAGCAACCATGTGGTTGGGAGGTAGTGGAACAGATCCCGTGGACATGACTGAGAAGAAGTGAAGTGAATGAAAGGAGCTTATCCTTAACAGCACTGAACTGGACTTGTAACCTGGAAATTTCATTAGTAAATTCCATAATTGCGAGTACTGTCTATGAGTTGGGTGATCACTGCAATGAATTTCTGAACCCCACAGAGAAACAGAGAGTGGAAGTTGGTGTTATGTCTTAATTCTACCTCACAGGAACGTGCTTTGGGCTCATGATGTTTGATTCTCCATCATACTTGTGAAGTCAAGGGCAGATACTGTCCTCATGTCGCTCTTATCAGAGATTTAAAGATTTTATTAAAAATAAGGCTTTTCAAAACCAAAATTCATAAAGAGAAACAATGAAAGGTGATAAGGTAATGTTTGCCAGATTTGGACATACTTTTCTTTCTAGGACTCAAAACAAATATTTAAAAAGTCAAGAAGCCTAAAAACAATAACCACAGGCATTACAAGTAATACCAAAAAATTCCTCAACAGAATCAACAATGCAGAAATTTAAAACTAGCTATGCTGCAATTGCTAGCTATGGTCAAGTCAGCTCGGATTCATTCTAAGTTTGCTCCGTACAGCAGAAAGAAATACCATCTAGCCCGACGCCACATTTACAACTGTCGCAGCACCATGCAATGACAATCCATCGTGCAAGGGTCCTCCGATTCTTCGCTGCCCTCTACTTTACCGGGGTGTCCTTTTCCAGAGACTGGCCTCTCTTGATAGATATGTTCTTTAGGTAGCTTATGGTAATTTCAATATTCCTTGTTGACACCATAATTCAAATGCACTAATTTTTCTCTGGTTGTCCTTATTCACAGTCCAGTTTTCACATGCACATGAGAACATTGAAAATACTATGGCTTGGGGAAGGCACACCGTATTCCTCAATGTAGCAGCTCTGGAACACTTCAAATATGCAATTACGGAGCAGATTTGCCTAATGCAGTGTGTCTTATTATTTCTATAATAAGAATTATAACGTACTGCTACAAGTGAACTCTGAAACACAGCGGACTTATGTGGATAAAGTAAGACTACTCCAGAGGGTTTCTAAGATCATCATTTTTTAAAAATCAATTTATTGGGAGTTCATACAACTCTTATCACACTCCATGCATCCATCCATTGGATCAAACACATTTGTTGCCATCATCATTCTCAAAATATTTGCTTTCTACTTGAGCCCTTGGTATCAGCTCCTCATTTCCCCCCCTTCCTTCTGTACATCCCCCCTTCATGAACCCTTGATAATTTATAAATGATTAATATTTTGTCATGTCTTAAACTGTCTGACATCTCCTTCACCCACTTTTATGTTCTCTGTCCCCCAGGGAGGTTACACGTAGACCCTTATAATCGGTGACCCCTTTTACTAAGCCACCTTCCCTCTACCCTCCTGGTATCGCCACTCTCACAACTGGTGCTGAAGGTATCATCTTTCCTGGACTCTCTATGTTTCCAGTTCCTCTCTCTACCAGTGTACATCCTCTGGTCTTGCCAGATTTAAGGATGCAAATTTTTACAGAAGCAGACAGTCTCATCTTCCTCCTCTTAAAGCAGCTGGTGGGCTCAAAGAGCTGACTTTACGGTTGGCAGCCCAAAGCATATAACCCACTACACCACCAAGGTTCCAATAATGGTTATAAACACGACAAAACACGAGACTACATATTTTCTAATTAAATATTAAGTAAAACTCAGAATCAGTTACCCACACACACATGCACACACACAGTGTTCTAAAGGAAATTTTGATTTCACTTACCCTGACTACTTTCATTCTGGTTTTCTGCTTTTCTCTTTCTTCCTCTGGATGATTCAGATTGTTTCTTCTCTGGTGTCTATAGAAAGCAAGTTAACAGAATTTGAAATTATAGTTTTAACACAAAAAATCCTACAGTCAAAATATTTTTCTCTTTAGTGCTGATGGGATTTAAATGTTTAGTTACTTACATGTAACTTTATTTAAAAGGTAAACTTACTATTATGTAACTTTTTAAAATCTAAGTATACAAGATTCTGTACATATTACCTGAAATCCACATGACTTGAGGCAGATGAAAATTCTGAACATAATCAGCTATTACAAAGAGCCCTTTATATTCTGAGTAGTTTGAGTTTGGGGAGTAGTCACCTTAAATTTTTCTTATTGGCTGTCTACAAGTTACATATTTCGGGGTTTTTTTGTTTGTTTGTATTTTTGTGGGCATCACTGCCTCTTGGTGGGATTAAGAGGCCCAGCCTTGCTTCTGGAAAGGTGCTGCTGGCTTTGAACCGCCAACCCTGTGGGTCGCAGTCCCGCACACAACCATTACACCACCGAGGCTCAGCCCACATATTTCGTTTTTAAGAAATAAACTCAAATTAGAAAAGACAGTAGAACAAAACTCTGAAACATAAAATACCTACTACCAGAGATAGCCATTCATTTCAAAACCTGGCAATTACTATCCATCACCGATTAAAGCAAACTTATTGGTTATGTCCAAGAATCAGTAGTGTACATAAGTGTTATTAGAACACACACTCATTATGATATACGTACTATCTACAGATGCTTACAATGCCATTAAACATTGAATAATTACATGAGAGATTGCACAGCCTACACAGTGTAAAACAGTTATTTATCATGGGGACTTTACAGAAATAAGAGCCCTAGTGGTAAGGGAGTCGTGGTTATGCACTGGGCTGCAATCTGCACAGTGGGCGGTTCAAAACCACCAGCAGCTCCTGGGGAGACAGACTGGGCTTTCCGCTCCTGTGAACAGTTACAGTCTTGGAAGCCTACAGGGAGTCCGCAATAACGCAATGGCGGTGAGTTTGTCTATTTTTAACTTGACAGAAAGAGGTGATGGGGCCTGACATGGGTGGTGGTTCTGTTCCCAAATTACAAGTTTGTTCCATTAGCTCATAGCAAATGTTTTCATCAAGCTATTAAAAGTAGATTTTTGTGTACTCAGATTAATGGTGTGCTTAATCTGCTACAGAGCTGAAACTATGACATAAGGCCCACATATTCAAGAAAAGTAAGCACTTCTAGTGTGCCAGAGACTCCCTGAATGTAGTAAGAAAGCCCATACCCCCACCTTCCCACCCCCAATATCTGAATGAACTAATGACTGGAAGAATGAATCACACAAACTCACTTCAGACTCACAGTGCCCCTAAAGGCCAGCGCAGAGTTTCCCCTGCTGGTTCCTTAGGCGATACATCTTTATGGGAGTAAAGCCTTCCCATGGAACAGCCGGTGGTTTCGAACTACTGTCCTTTATGGTTAACAGTCCCAACAGGTAATTTACTGTACTACCAGAGCTCCTTGAATCACATACTTAAATTTCTTAAAACATGGTTTTCAAACAAGGAAGAAACGTAATCCAAATATTTGATCTCTGAGAGCCTTATGACTAAATAGTATGAACGCCAAACATAACCAACTTACAATGAGTATCTACCATTTCTCTTAAGGGTTCTTATTAGCACCGTGAAAAAATACTCCGTAGCTACTAAGTGAAAGACTGGTTGTTTCAACCTACCAATTACCCTGAGGGAGAAATATGTGGCAGTGATCAGTCTAGGAAGTCAGAAGAAGCAGTTCTGGGGATGGGGTAACAATGAGCCTGAACCTGCCAGACAGGAGCAAGTGTTGTTCTCAGAGGAAATTTTGTACCATCTTCGAATTTTAAGTTCTCTGACCTATATTTTGCCAATAACTTATTTAGAAAGGATAGATTTACTATTGCCTGCATCTGAATAAGCTGTAATGTCTCCCTACACACATACAGTTATTACCTAACAAATACAATTAAATTTAATAATGATCTACTTGAGTGAATCGATTATATAAAATACTTCATGTATTTCCTGTTTTGAAAGAAAACTTATTAAGTCCAACAAAATGGGTATGTAATTTCCTATCATAAACTAGAAATCTTAAAGAAACATCCTAATTGGCAAGTTACTGTGCTTAAGTAAAAGTATTCACTTGTGTCAGTTCATTGTTAAAGTTTCAAACCCCATCTTACACAACCAATTTTCTATTTGTCTAGGAATAGATCAAGTAAAAATTCTAAGTTAATATTTGTATATAACAACTCTCAATCTACAAAATAAAGATCCTTAAAGGATAATTAGTATCTTTCCTAAATTAATCTTGATAAAACAAATTTTAAAAATTTACTGTAAACTGGGGGAAATAATTTTCCATTTCATGTCATTGATTGCAATATCTGCAATGTAACATCACTTATCTCATTTTCTTCCAATGTTTCATATTTCCATTCCTCCTACTCCTTCGAGAATTCTGGTAGGTACACTTCAGATCTCAGATGGTTGTGCTAAGGAGTGCATGCCTCCCTACCATGACTGGTCCCCTAACAGACCTATCTATTGTTTAATTGAAAATTAAACCATGGGGATAAGTTCAGTTACAGACCTACAGAGTCATAGTCTCCAGGGTTCCACCAGTCTCTCACCATTAAGTCTGTGCTTAAAAATATGTAGTTTAGGGCTGAGCTCCGGTGGTGTAGTGGTTGTGCGTGAGACTGCAGCCCACTGGGTTGGAGGTTCAAATCCAGCAGCAAGGCTGGGCCTCCTACTCCCACCACCAGAGGGCAGTGATGCCACCAACCAAAAAAAATATGTAGTTTAAGAACATCAAAGAGTGATTTTACAGTTTAATGCTACACCTATTTTTTTGGGGGGGTGGGGAGAGCGTCATTGCCCTCTGGTGGTGGGAGTAGGAGGCCCAGCCTTTGATTCTGTGGAGCCATTGCTGGAATTGAACCTCCATCCCAGTGGGCTGCAGTCCCGCACACAACCACTGCGTCACCGGGATTCAATCCACTACACCAGTTTTTAAATATGGCAAGATCCCATTTGAATTGCATCTTCAATCCTGATTAGCTACATAATAATAATAGTAATAGACCAAGTATTAAAATTTTGAAATGGTTTACTGGAATCATTTTCTATATAGAAAATAAAGTATAATGTTCTAAATGCTTCCACATCAGTTTTGAAAATATAATTCAAAGAACACTGGTTCAGTGATTTGCTGAGAAACTATACTTAAAACAGTAGTGCATTATGCAGTGGGCTGCTAACTGCAAGGTCCGCAGTTCAAAACTGCCAGCTGCTCCTATAACCGGGCTTGCTACGCTCCATCGACTTACAGTCACGGAAACACGCAGGGTTGCTAAGAGGTGGCATCACGTCCCCGGCAGTGCGCGGGATTGGTTACGGGTTCGGTCTATGTATACTGTAGGGGGAAATGTACACACAGCAAGCATTTTATGTAGAACATTCTCAAACTTATGAATGCTCCTTTTAATATTCTTTTTTCTTTTATCTCTGTCTCAACTACTGTACCATAATTGACCACAGTAAGAATTAATATAATATGCAAGGTTTATTATATTTGGTTTCAAAATATATGGAACAATACAGGAAAGATAAAAGTCAAAGAACTGCAATATGTGGTGGAACAGCAGGTAAGAGAAAACTCTGAAAGACTAGTATTCTTTAATATCACTGAAGCCAAATAATGTTAGATTTGTCGCCATGCTCAATGCCTGTATTTAAATGTTCCGAGGTGTTTGTGTGAATTTACACAGAATTTTTCAGTAGTTTAAAATCTGTTCAAAAAAACTAAAAAGAATAAGAAATAGCCATGATATAATTAAAAATTCCAATTTTATCTGGAATTTAAGCCAATGATTATTAAACAGTTTTAATACCTAATCATCTGACTTCTTAGTTTACCTTAAACTAAGCTTTCTTCTGTCCAAATAAAACCAACCATGAAAAAATCAAGAACCTTTATGCTATCACAAAAAAGGGAAATAAATCAATATGAAATATTACAAGAAAAAAGTCAACCTCTTGACAAGCTTGTAAGCCTGTAAAGATATTTAGCTATCTGCATAAATATATTACAGAACATTTAAAATATATACAAAAACATATCACTATAGCATTAATAAAAAGGAAGAAGTGGATATTAAAATGTCTTTTTTCACCCCTACTTAGGTAAACTACATAAGCCCCAGGTGAACAGTCACCAAAAAGAAAAACTGAGATATCAAAATGATTACTTAGAATTTCTTTGGTTAAATGAAAAAATATCTTAAAATGAGTTACTCTAAGAATAATAAACAAAACTCTCTGCTACAGTTGATTCCAAGGCCTAATGGCTCTATAAAGGTAGAATGTCACACAGTTCTCCCGTACAGCAGCTAGTGGATTTTAAACGCCATCATATAGGTTAGCAAGAAACCTCTCGAACTACTGCACCATTAGGACTCTAGAATAAGTAACACCCCTAACAAACATTCAGTCCTCAAACTTGTCTCAACGATTTTTGTTTTTGGTAGAATCATTCAGTCCAGGATTTGTTTCAAAACTATAACTATCTCAATGATCACCAGCCTGTGTGATCATGAGGTGGTGAAGGGATCTGGTGTCAGGCATCAGTAAGCTAAAATTATATTATTATTAATGAGGGGAAGTACAGATTGGGGACCCAAAGCCCATCAATAGGTGAGGTGACATCTTTTGCAGAGGGATTACAAGGAGGAGATGAGTCAGTTAAGATACAGGGTAGGAGCTATGAAATATGCA
>PVJH01010976.1:0-19342 GCA_004026705.1 Nesogale talazaci
TAGCAGGCATACCACCACCAAAGGACTCTAACATTCTCCTCTACCTAGGGAAGCTTGGGCGTACCTCAATCCCTGAAGGGTCCCCTTTTCTAGGTCAAGCAAAGCACAGACAGGCATGGACTCCATAATGCTCCTTTGGCCTCCTCCCCACCCAGCAAGCCATCCAGCTTCAGAAATCATGGCAAAAAAGGTAAACAAATCCAGGTAGCTGCTCCCAGTTAGCACTGAGTCCCATCATCTGTGGAGCAATGAAGAAAAAAAACAAAAAACAACCAGGTATCTCCACGAGCCCTGTCCCTGTTAAAAGACCCCAGCACCCCAATGCAGTCTCACTGGCTCCAGCTAGTTCCAGCTCCCCCCTCCACCTCCCCTGGAGGAGAAGGACAGTTGGGGAGGTGATAAGATTTTATAAAGCCACAAGAAAAACCCATGGGGACTACAAGTGTCAAAGCCACTAGACACCTCTGCAATCAGAGCCGAGCCTCGGTGCCCGAAGGTGGCGTGAGAGGTCCCAGCTGAGTCCACTGGGAGTGCGCAGAGATGGGGATCACGAGCAGACTGTGGGGCTCCGCAGTAGTTCTGAATAGCTCGAGTGAGGGTTCGACAGTGACACCAAACTCAAATTGTTTTCCATCTGAGATCCACGCAGTTCAGAAAAAAGTACTCAGGAATACACCCCCATGTACTTGCTTCCATGGTTCACAGAGGGATTGATTGTAACGGGCAGGTCCAGAGAGCACCTCACTTGTTTACCATGTGATCTTAGACCCACTTCCCCTTCAGGAGCCCCAGCTTCTTCATCTATAGGAACACTTAGTGCGGAGGGCGCCAATAAGTGGACGTTATGATCACGGGGAAAAGAGGGGTGGAGGGACTGGCAGATGCGGAGTGAGAATGTGTTAAAGAGAATGTGCAGCGGGGTGGGACTGAGGGGCAGGGAAACAGGGGAGCAGAGCAGCTGACAAAGAGGCCAAGGAACTGTGATCCTCCAATAACAGGGAGAGAGGCCAAAAGGAAGGATCGGACGAGACTGACCTTGAGGGCAGGAATTTCAACACTGTCGCCAAGGTGGATGGAGCCCGAGAGGATGGTCCCCGTCATCACCGTGCCCTGGCCCTTGATGGAGAAACAGTGGTCCACAGACATGAGGAAGGGTCCGGACGGGTCTCTCGTTGGGATGGGGATCTGCGACTTCAGGAGCTAGAAAAGAGAGACTGGTGGCAGCACCCACAGGGGCCATATATGTCAGGAGGAGCAGCAGAGATGGGGAGGCAGAAGGGGGCAGAGGTTCTGACCCCTGCCGTTTACCAGCTGCAGACCTATTCCCTGGCTCGCCAGACCAGCTGTCCAGCAGAGGACAATTCCCTGACCAGACCCAAGTCTGGTCTTGCTCCGTTCTCAGCTCTCTCCACAGAGGGAAGGAAAGGGCTCTTGGAGCAGAGTCCCTGCCCTCTAGGGCTTGGGCTGACTGCAGTCAGCAGGCCTCCACACAGCCCTAGAGCAGTCTGCTGGAACACACGTTGGCCTATGGAGCCTGGACCTCATATCCTTTCTCACCTTGGCATAGTGAGCCTATTGATGCCTTCAGAATAGGCTGTGCTTTGGGGCCTCTTCTCTCAGCCCGGGTTCCAGCTGTCTCTTGATCTTTCTGCACCCCAGACGCCTTCCTTTCCATAGGGGCTTCTCTATCCTATGCACGACCCCAGCCCTCACTCAGCCTCCAACACAGCAGGTACACTCTATTGTGGCCACCTGCTTTGTTGGCCTCCCCTGAGCTGTGAGGACTTCCAAGTACCTCCAAGACCTGGCATTGAACCTGAGCCAAAGGCAAGTGGACAGCAGCTACAGGGAGAGAAGAGGGAGGGCTGCTCCCAGGGTGGCTGCCGAGGTCTGGTAGGGGCAGCCCCAGGGCTGCTGGGTCCCAGAAGAAGGACCCAACCAGAGAAGCACGTGGGCCATTGCTCCAAGTTCCAGCCACCTTCTGCAGGCGTGTGTGTACTCTGCCCCACCACTGCGGTGGTCCTGCTTTTCCTCCTCTGGCTCTTCCCATCTGCTTCCATCTTCAACAAGCCCGTCTCCCCTATGCCATCTATGTGCTTGAGATGTTGTCGGACTTAATTACCGACAGGCACGTGGGAGTTTCACATTGCAGTCTTCCTTTCATTTTGCCACTTTCTGATTCCAACAGGGAATTGGTTCTCAAAAAAGTGGTGGGAACGAACGTCCCAAAGACTTAGTCTTGTGATAATAATTCATCTGGGAAAAGACTACAGATTGAATTAGAGACTTTGACCTAAGATTTATGTGGAAACTTTTCAAAGGTAAAGGTTAACAACCCTGTGGACCGTACTTTTACAAACCACCCTCGTGCTCTCAGGAACCAATGACAAAGTAATCGAAACTTTGCAAAAACACATTGAGTGTTTGTTTGGCTAAGTCAGCAGTCAACACAAGCAGAATTCCAACACATCGGCTGTGAAGCTCACAAAGAGGACAGCAAAGCAGATCCCCGCAACTCGCCTGGGATTGAATCCGGCCTGATACTTATGCTTTAAGTCATCATTTGTGCATTAAGATAACTTAGGCAGGTGACTTAAATCTCTTTGAATCTTAGCTCCCTTCTCAGTATAACGTGGGTAATTTAAGCCTTTCAGACCTATTGAGTATGTCAATGACAACATATGTAGGACTTAGTACAGTGCCTGGCATGTACATTCTCATCATAGCCATATTAATATAACTCCTTTCCCATTATAGTTTAACTTTTTATCTCATTTAACCCTAACAACCATTCTACAAGGTAAAAGTAAATATTCCATTCCTCTTTGGTACATTTTACATATAACTTGGCTAGGCTATGATTCTCTGTGGTTTGGTTAGATACTGGATGGGTTACGATTCTATATTATAACCTAACATGGAGTAATCACCTTCAATTATATAAGCTAATAGAATTGAAAGGGAAGTTGCCTTGGAGGTTCAGTTTACTTCCAGCATAACTGTTATTCTGGAAGGGCTCACTTACTTGTGTTCCTAAGTTCTTCTTGTTACCTTACCTACAAATCTTGAGACAGCCTGCAGAAGTCTGCCTGAAGCCTGCTTTGCAGATTTTGGACTTGCCAGTTCCACAATTATGTGAGCCAATCCCTTGAAGTAAATCTCATCACTATCTATCTATAAATGTCTCACTGATTTTTCCCCTCTAAATGAGTCTGCCCAAACCCATGCCAATGAGTCCATCCTGACACAAAGCAACGCTATTCCAAATTTTTGAGGTTACAAATCTTTATGAGAGAAGACAAAGTCACCTCTGTTTTTTGGACAGCCTCATCTTTCTCTCAAGAAGATGTTGATGGATTTGAAGTGTGGACCTTGTGGCTAACAGTCTAATACTTATCCAACAAACCCACCAGGCCTCCTTTTGCTCCTCTAGAAACCTCACCTTTAAATATTTGGGTAGCTGGATTGGTATCTAGAGTGTTCCTCTAGAAAACCCAAACTAAGACATATTGATACAAGAATTAGAAAATGCAGAGGTGGTTTTGAAACTGAGTAATAACTGAAAACTGAAGTAAAAACTGAAGGGTTTTGAGTTATTTCATTTTGTTTTTCAAATTTTTTTATTGTAAATTAGGCGGTGGCTTACATTTCAGATCAACTTTGTATTCAATAGTTTAAACTATTAATCAAACACCCGCCCCACCCAATTAGTTTACCCTTCACCTACTTCTTGATTTCTTTTCCCCCCTCTTGTGGCTCCAGAGGCAATCAAGAAAGAAAACTATCCCCTGGAGCCAGAACCCCTGAAGGGTTTTTAAAAAATTAATTTCTGTTCAATGAAACCACTCATTTGTGACGTTTCTGGTATAGCGGCACAAAGAAACTAAGACAGTTCCCTACTTTATTAGTGAAGGAATGAAAATAAGATATGAACTCTTTTACCAACAATCACAGAGACAAAGAGCCAAGATTTTTAAAGCTCAACCAATGAGTACCACTCTTCTCTTCCTCACTGTGACCACTACGGGTGGTGTCACTGCCACGACCCCTCTCTGCTGGTTCCCCTGGACCCCTAGCTCGATGGCTGAGCTCCCTCCCTGCCTCCCTTCCTCTGTTCAAGGCCACTGAGACCACTGGACTTCAGCTGTTCTGACCTGCTACACATCTCTTGCCTCGGGCCAGCACACGGCCAGGATCTAGTGCAGTGCGAAGAAGTGGGGTGGACGACGCTAACTAACCCGCCTGGAGGAGCTGCTGTCTATCAATGAAGGATGTGCCGAGTGCTCTGCAAGGCTGGGGATGGCAGTCACTCACATCTCCAGAAGGTCCTTGGAATTTTTGCCTTGTTTTATTTTTCAAGGAAGGTGATGGAGGAAGGTTCACAGAACCAACACGGGGTCTTCTGGCCTGGTTTGGTCCTCTCTTCCTCTCTCAAAGCATAGTGGGACACACTGGCATCTACTAAGGTGGGGGCCAGAGGGCAGCCGGGGTCATGTGGAAAGTACCTCAATAAGCTCTGAGATGCCCTGTGGAGCTTCTGTTTCAGGGGCATCTGGTCCTCCAGGCTTGGCTGCTACAGGTACAATCGGTGCCCCTCGGAACCTACAATGGAAAGCAAACCCTGTCACAATTTCGCAGACTATTTGCAAAGGCAAAATATGTCTATAGAACACCGATGAATTACCACACACTGCTGGGTACCTCTCTTTGAACCCCTTCAGCAGTGCCTCAGGAAAAGAGTATCATTCATTTCAGTTTTGCTGGAGAGAAAATATAGGCCTCAAGAGGCAGGTGCCCTTGGGGAGTGGGGGAACAGGGCACTAACCTGCCAAAGGGAAGGGTATTGCTTTTATCTCCACAGGAGAGGGAGGGACCAGACGTCAACCTGGTGCACCAAGACATGAATGCAACATACTGACATGAAGCAGCAAACCAACAGATGGGTCTGCAGGGCCGGCCCCAATCCCAACTATGTGGACACTGGTCCATCCCCAAACCATAAGAATGCACTCCAGAGCACAGTACTGATCAGAGCACACAGGAGCAAATGAAGAGGGAAAGAGAGAGCGTGAAATACTTGCTGGCCCATCCAGACCCAAGGATGATATTCCTGCTCAGAGCAGCCAACACAGAAAGGACCGTAGGGCCGGCCCCCCCATGAGACGCATTGCGGGGATTGTGCCCGATCTGACCCCGCCACACCGAGGCGAAATACTAAGGGTGTGCAACAGAGCAGCAAGGGGAGCAACACAACAAAGTCCCCGGGGAATACCAAAAATAGACTTTGGGGCCAGGGCTTAGTACCCCATCAGACTCGACTGGGAAACACTCATCAAGGTCAACATACAGATCTGGAACTATCTATAGGCTTTTCTTTCTTTCTTTTTAGTTCAGGCTTTTCTTTTTCTGCTGTTCATTATCTTTTCTTTTTTGACTTTTTTTTTTGGCTGTTGTTATTGTTGCTGTTTTATTTTTTGTTTTCCTTTGTCGTTATGTTATGCTTTGTCTTGCTTTGGTGATTATTATTGTCACTACATGTCTCTCTAAATAAGATAAGTGGGATAAACAATCTTGAGGCGAAAACAACAGGGCTGATGTTTCCAGAGGGGCAGGCAGGGAAAAGGGAGGGAACAAGGGAATAACAAGCGATCTGAAATCGATGGCAAGGAGGGCACAAGACTTCTGGTAGAGCTTGATCAACGGCAATATAGGCAAGAGGAATTACCGAAAACTGAATGAAGGCTGGACATGATAGTGGGATAAGAAGAAAGTAAAAGGAAAGAGAGGAAGAACTAGGAGGCAAAGGATACTTATAGAGGTCTAAATACAAGTATGTACATATGCAAATACATTTATACATAACGATAGGGAAATAGACCTATGTACATGTATTTATTTGTTAAGTAGTAAGTCAGCAGATGGACAGTGGCCCATTCAAGTACTCCCTCAAGGCAAGAACACTTTGTTCTGATAATCCATCATTCTGTGATGCTAACCTTCCCTGACACAATAGCTGAAGACAAAATGGGTGCATAAGCAAGGATAGTGAAGAAACCTGATGGTGCTCGGCTATAAAAAATATACACTGTCTGGGATCTTAAAGGTTTGAAGGTAAACAAGCAGCCATTCATTCAGCTCAGAAGCAACAAAGCTCTCACGGAAGAAGTACACTAGCCTGTGTGATCATGAGGTATCGAAGGGATCAGGTATCAGACATAAAAAAACCCAAAACAAAAAATATCTCCTTAAAAAGGCAGTCCAGAAACAACTCGGCCCTGGGGAGAGACCCCTGAAGTACTAGCGTACAAAAATCGCCTATGGATGTGCCTGAACTGAAGAGGAGAGCTTCTAAGAAAAAAGTTTAAAGAAGACTAAAAAGTTTAAAGAAGACTAAAAAGTGCATTGGTAGGCTGAGCCCCAGTGGCGTAGTGGTTGTGCGCAAGACTGCGGCCCACTGGGATGGAGGTTCAATTCCAGCTCCACAGGGGCAAAGGCTGGGCCTCCTACTCCCACCACCCGGGCAGTGATGCCCTAAAAAGAAAAAAATAAAATAAAATAAATTTTAAAAAGTGCATTGGTGAGAAAAAATGCAGTATAGTTGCACAGAAAAATTTTTTCGATCCGAACAATGTACCTATTTATTCTTTGAGGGGAATAAGGGGGATTTTCTTTCCCCACCCCCTCTACAACCTGAATAGTGCCCCTTCAGACTTTCTTTTGTTCCCCAACTCCAGAACATTTATAAGGAACATGATTTGAGTCCTTGGAGGGGGGCAAAATGGCTATTTTGATGTGCTGTAAGATCAAAGAGAGTGGAATTCTTCAGAGAAGGGTTAGAGAAATCAAAACAACATCTTCAAGGTGGGAAAGGGAGGGGAAAAAAAGGGAAGCTTTTTTCAAAATGACGATGACAACATACGTGCAAATGTGCTTGATACAATTGCTATATGGATTGTTATAAGAGCTCCCAATAAAATGATTTATTAAAACTAATTTTTAAAAACATCTTCAGAAGTTGTATAGACATAGAAAGACAATATGCTGAGAAACACTAGTTTCACATTTTGGTGTTTTTGTTCAATAAGGATTTCTAAGATTTTATAGAAATACTTTTTGGGTATCCTACTCCCCCAAAATGTTCCAGATAGTTCAAATTTTTAGTAATTTAAAATACTGCTATAATAACCTGCTGGTAACCAAAACTGACTTTTTGCTATGGCTTTGTCATATATTGCTAGGATATAAATCTGTGACTCAATGCACATGGAAAGGCCAACAAAAATGGTGAAATAAAGACAACCAAAAATTCTCTCCTCCCTAGAAACAATGAGAACATTGACAAAGTCAACTTTTTTAGAACTCTGAAAATTAGCCATAGATGTATCCATCTAACAACAATAATAACAAAAAAGTCAATTCTGATTCATTGTGACTCTCTATAGGTTGCCAAGTAAATCTTTACAGGAGCAGCCGGCCTCGTGGTTCTCTCACAAGCTCCAATCAAGGGTTTGCAGTCCAATGCCTGCCTAACACCATTACGAAGGCTTTCTAGTGGCAATCTAGGGGTTGTTTTTTGGGGGGCATCACTGCCCTCTGGTGGTCGTGGGAGCTACCCAGCCTTGCTCCTGGAGAGCCGCTGCTGGATTTGAACTGCCAAGCCCGCGAGCTGCAGTCCCGCACTCAACCACCCACACCACCAGGGCTCAGCCCCAGGAGTATTTGTTATAAACAATTAGAGGCAGTTGTTTGGTGATATCGTGGTTGCCGAAGGCAATAACCATTTGGACAAATAACAGGCTGATCAAAAAGCTGGAAAGGAAAAGCTGGAAAGCAGTGTGGTTATCAACCTCTCTAATGCGGCAAACCTTTCAGACTGTTCCTCATGCTGTGCTGACCCCCCAACCATAACATTATTTTCGTGGCTACTTCATAACTGTCATTTTGATACTGTTATGAATCAGGAGAACCTTGTGAAAGGGTTGTTCTACCCCCCTAAGGGGTCTAGACCCACAGGTTGAGAACCGTTGTTGTAGAGAAAGATATCTATAAGAGGTTCAGAAAACCTCTGTCACATTCCTGGAAATCCGGATGGTCACATGCAGATATAGGATTGGGGGGAGCCCAAGAAAAGGCCCCTGGGAAGGCAAGCTGCTCTCACCTCTGACTAATGGTTAGGCTCTGTGCAACCAGACAGTGAACACTAAGTGCAATGATAAACTGGTTGACCCCGAGTAGAAGATTTAAATTAAATGAGAATTAAATTTAAATTAAATTAAATGAAAACTAAAGACAGCCCCTCGTGAAGCAACAAAGTCCACATGGAAGAAGCACCCTGTCTGTGTGATCAACCAAATCGATGTGAAGGTGCATGGATGTAGTGGAGACCCAAAACCCACCTGGAAGATAATTGGACAGTCCCTTTCAGAAGGGCAACATGAAGGGATGATAAATCCAGGGTGCAGTATAGCACTGATGAAACAAATGACTATCCTCTTCTTCGGTAATATTTCCAGAAGTAATAATTCCCTGAGGGTATGGAAAGAAGTGGAGGAAGCTGAAACCACTGATGACTGCATTACCCCACTGAAGGGGAGCGAACAACAAAATTTGATGTGAATGGATATATTAGAAGGTTTAAGATACGGCAATAATAATAAATGTTCCTGGGCGGATAAGGTGGAGGAGGGAGGGGATAAAGGGGAGCTGATATCAAGGAGTTCAAGAAATGAATTGTGGGAGCAATTGTATACTACTACTTGATGTGACTGAACTATGGAATACTATGATATCTGTAAGAGCTCCCAATAAAATGATTAATCTAAAAAAAAAAAAGATAGCCCCTCAACAAAACTGGAAAACTTAAGTGTTCTCAGGAGGGGTTTTAAAAAAAGGAACATTTCTGTCTAACCTTTCACTAACCACTAAGCTCTCAATCAGAGCTTTCAGTCACCATACACGACAAATTCAGAATTCCCTGGGAAAGGGGAGGAGGACTTGAGGCCTGGAGTAATTTTATTTCCAGAGATTCCGCATCATTTTAAAAGCTCAGTTTGTAATAAAAACATATAATATCAGAGAATATTACCCACACACCAGAAGACGCTAACAAAAACTGTCCTGGGAAAGCACAGAAGTTGAACTTACCAGACAAATACTGTAAGCCGTCTATTTTATTTATGGGCAAACTAGAGAAATAAAGGAAAAAATGAGAATAATGACTCCCTATATCTAAAAGGAGTCAGAAATGTATTTTTTTAAGGGTAGAAAAGAAGAAAGAGCAAGGGGTGAGGAGAGCAAAGAACCAAAAAGAAATTCTAGAGTCGAAAAGCACAACAACCAAAGTGAAATTTTCATAGAGACACTCACTCAATAGAAGACTTAGGCAGACAGAGGCGGGGATGGATCAAGACTATTCAGTGTAAGAAAAAGAAATACGGGGCGGAGGGAAGAGGGGAGAGAAGAAGGCAGCAGATAGACACAGTCTGAGAGACAAATGGGATTCCACGAAGCAAACCAACATATGCATAATATGAATTCCAAAAGGGATGGGGGGGGGATAAGGGGATGAGCTGGGAGGGAGGCAAGTAGAAAGAACATGAAGAGATCATGGCCCCAAACTTTACACAGCAAAGAAGCTCACAGTCAAACTGTTAAAGGTCAAATACACTGAGTAAATCTTAAGGAGAACTTGCTGTGTTTAAAGGATGCTCACTCCACACAACAAGGACAAGCCTCCCCGCCATGCAGTCAGGGATGACTCACAGTGAACGTCTATGGGCTTCAGAGACTGTTACTGTTGATGGAAGCAGAAACCCTGTCTTTCTGCCTCGGAACTGCTGCTGGTTAAAAGCAATGGAAAAGGAACACTGTCGGATAAAAATTATATACGTAACTTACAAAACATATCCTTCAAAAACAGAAGAGAAATGAGCCACCCCTAGATAAAAACTGAGAGCATTCATCACGAGTAGACTGTAAGAAATAAAGGAGTCTTCTCGGCTGAACGTGGGAGAAAACTAGGCTCTTGGATCTCACAAAGATTTACAGTCTCAGAAGCCCTCTACTGAGCTGCTTAGAGTCAGAATCAGTGGCAACTGATTTGATTTCAGGCTGAAATTAAACAGCACTAGAAAGTAACTTAATGTTGTGAAGATGTCAGTACTAGCCAAAGTAGTCTAGAGATTCAATGAAATCGCTATCAAAATCCCAACAGCATCTTTCCAAGAACTAGGAAAATCCATCATGAAATTGATGAGGAATTTCAAGGAACCTTGAATCGCTAAAACAATGTTTGACATTAAAAAGTAGATCTCCAACACCCCGACTTCAAAATGGACTAAAGCTATAATAATCAAAATAATGTGGCACTGACAAAAAATATATTATCAATGGAATAGAATTGAGGTTCCAAAATAAATCCCCATCTATACATACAAGCAATAGATTTTGTCAAGGATACCAAGACCATTCAATGAGGAAACGATGTTCTTTTCAATTGATGTTAGGAACAATTGACTATATGTTAAAAAAAAAAAGTTGTAATTCTACCAGACACCTTGTACAAACATGAACTCAATATACACATATGATTCTATTATATGAAAGTCCAGGATAGCTATATCCACAGGGGACAAAATAGATTAGTGGTTGTCTATAGCTGAGGCAGCTATATGTAAATGGCTACCTGCTAATGAATACAGGGTTTCTTTTGTAGTAGAGACAGCTGCACAACTTAGTGAAAATACTAAATGAATTGTATGCCTTAAAAAGGTAAATTACAAATAATAACAATTTATAAATCATCAAAAGTTTGTGAATGGGAGGAGGATGGAAGAGGGAGGGGGAAAAATATGAGGAGCTGGTATCAATGGCGCAAGTAGAAAGAAAATGTTTTGAAAATGATGACGGCAACAAATGAACAAATGTGTTTGACATAATGGATGGATGTGTGGATTATGATAAGAGCTGTATGAGCCACCAATAAAATGATAAAAAAGGTAAATTATATGGTATCTGAATAATTTTTTAAATCATTACAGAAAAAAATAAACTCAAAGTGAATCTTAAACTCTACATGTAAAAGCTACCCACTCTCAGAAGAAATCTAACACACAAACCTTCAGGATCTGAGATTAGGCAATGGTTATTCAGGTAGGATCCAAAACCCACCGGCAATAAGACAAAAAAAAAATGGATGAAGTGGATTTCATTAAAAAAGTTAAAATTAATCCCCCAATAAAATGAGTTATAAAAAATTTGCAAAAAGAGGAGGGGGAAAGAGGAGCTCATATCAAGGGCTCAAGTAAAAAATATTTGGAAATGAACACAACATGTGTACAAATATGCTTGATACAAATGATGTATTCAATGTTATAAGAGCCCTCAATAAAATCATTGAAAAAAGTTAAAATTAAATAATTTGAAATTTTTTGAAATAAAAATTCAACAGAATGAGAATATTTCTAATCATATATGACAGTAAGTGAAAAAGAAATGTTACAAAAGTGATAGGACCCTTTATTAAACTGAAATACACAATGCGCAGCTACTGGTTCTTTACATATGCTACATCGAGGTCGAGACCTCTGCAAGGGCTGTGTTTCCATATCTGTAACCTTTCATTCAAGAAACCTGTGCTCTTCATACCACATGATGTCACAACGGCAGTTTGGCACCCTAGAATAAAGTGACCAGACGTCCCATGGGGACAGTTCTACTCTGTCCTATAGGGTGGCCAATTCAACAACAAGAGTTTTTGTTTTCTGTTTTTCTCTTCTGCCTCCCACTTTACCAAGCAGTGACTAGGGTCTCAGTAGCTTGTCTACTTCCGAGAGTCAACAATGGCTCTTTATTCATGCAGCGCAAAAGAGGAAATCCACGAGCCAGAGAAGCAACTGAACTAGAGGACTTACGGCCTCCGGGAACCAGGTTCCCCCAGCGTGATCCCAGAACTAGCTACCGAGGGTCTCGATGGGTGCACAGCAGACAGCTCCTGATGGAAGGAGAGAATTATGGAACAGACCTAGTTTCTAAAGAAGCCAGATTTATTTTACCCATTGCAGCTGGACTATTGTCCCAAGATACTCTTCAAAGCTTGAACTGCACCTACCTCTCCTCCTTAAATCATCTTTATTTATTTCAACTTTTCATTGTGAATTGGGTGAAGTATTACACAACAGATCTTCAGTTTTATACTCACCAATTCATACGTTTGCTTCATTTCTTTCATTGTAATCCCTTCAATGCAGCATCACTCATCCCACCTCCGTTCTGTGCTTCCCACCTTCTCTTCTCTCCTAAGCCTTCCCAAATTTGTTCTTGTGCAAATGCTGCTCCCTGGGTCGCAAATGATTGATTATTCTTAGGGGCATACACTTCACTAGTTTTATTTTTTCCTTAGAGGCATGCTTGCTATTTGGTTGAAAATGCGGCTGTGAGGGTCAGTTCTATTCCAGACATGACGGGTAACTGAGAGCAACAGTTCTAGGGGTTTACAAATCTCTAATGCATCCTATAAGTCTGGACTCTTGTAATTCTGAATCTTGTTTCACACTTTTCCCCACTCTATTAAAAACAACAACAACCACCACCTAACTCACTACCATCATGGCAATAGGAGCCTGATGGCATAATGGCTATGCATTGGACTGCTAACCACAAGGTCAGCAGTTCAAAACCGCCAGCCAGTCCAAGGAAGAAAGACTAAACTTTCTACTCCCATGGAGTTATACTCTCAGAAAACCACAGGGGCAATTCTACGCTGGCCTATAGCATGGCTAAGACTTCACTGCAACCAGGAACCTCCCCAGTGTGAACCCCTCAGAGCAGACAGCAGCGGCACCTGGTACCACCCAGCTCCTCTGATCTCAGGAGCATGGTATTAGCTTCTTCATATTTATTTCATTACGAAGTAAAATAACTCAGTAACAGATAGTGCATAAAAATACTACGTTACAGATGCAAACAAGGCTGTTTTATTACATCACAATGGCTGTTTCTCCTGGTGTTAGAGTTCTCACAGAGGCCCAACTGAACTTTCTACTCAGGTGCCAGCTTTCAGGTCTTGGCCTTTGGCTTGATGGAATGCCAAGAACCAAATACATCTCCATTATTGATTGTTAAGTTTTAACTCTCAGGGAATTAGAATATTTTTTTCCTGCTTTCCTGGCCGTTCAAATGATTGTTTTCAGTATGTGGGATTCAAATAAACACAAAGTTTATTGAAATGATGGGAATGACTTTCTTTATTGAATTAATTTACTCATAGGTTATTTGTTCAGAACCTCCAGAATTCATGCCACAGTTCATTTATTGGGACAGTTGAGTCATAACACATTTTAATAAGTGTATTTTCAGAAAAAATAATTTTAACTATGCATCTACACACAAAATTGTAACAAAGCACCATTGCTCTTTGAAGTATCTATCCACCATCCTATCCATACACTTATTTATTTCTGTGTCAATTTCATAAAAATCATACGTCTATTGAGTTTTTTTGTATATAAAAATTACTACTCTCAAAATATCCTCCCTCCACTTAGGGAGGGAGTACTCCCCAATACCAGCTCCCGATGGCAACACGTGTGCAAATGTGGTCATACAATTGATGTATGTATTGATTGTCATGGGAGTTGTATGAGCCACCAATAAAATGATTTATAAAGGAAAAAAAAGGAGAGGAAAAGAGGAGCTTATACCAAGGGCTCAAGTGGAAAATATTTGGAAATGAAGATGGCAACATGTGTACAAATATGCTGGATACAAATGATGTATGGAATGTTATACGAACTGTAAGAGCCCCCAATAAAATCATTAAGGAAAAAAAGCTACTACTTGGTCTAGCACTGCTCCTATGTACAATTCCAAAAGAACTGAAAATGTATGTCCACACAAAGACCTGGGGGCCAATGACTCACAATTGTCCAAAAGCAATGGAAGCCTGAATGTCCATCAATGAATAGACTATTGTAAAAAAGAATGAACTACCAATTTATGCTATAACATAGATGAAACTTGAAAACATTATGCTATGTGAAAGAAGCCAAAAACAGATGGTGTTTTACATTGTAAGATCCCATTTATAAGAAATGTCTAGAACAGGCAAATCCATACAAACCGAAAGAAACCGAAAGTGATTGTCAGGGGGCCATGATGGAGGAGTCCATGCTAAGCAAGGAAAGAGGACTTTTGTCTTTGCTGTGAGTGATGAAAATATCCAGCAGTTAGTTCGTGGTGAAGGTTTGTACAAGGTTGGCCATCTTGGAAGGGCAAATTTCATGGTACATGAATTCCAAGGAAAAATACATTCAATGGAAGACTTGCAATTTTCTTCACTGCCATGATGGCCATCTAAGATGCTGATTATACTATTCAGACACTACATCCGAATAGTGCCTGTTTTTCACTTTCATGTCTCTTGCTCACTGCGATCGAGTCAATTCTGGTGCATCGTGACCCCATAGGCCAAGGTAGAACTATTCTTGTGGACTTCCAAGACTGTCACTCGGTGCATGAGTGGAAAGCCTCACCTTTCTCTCAAGGAGCAGCTGGTAGTTTCAAACTGCTGACCTTGTGGTTAGCAGCCCAACATGTAACTAACTATACCACCAGGGTTCCCGGGTCATTTTAGTTTTTATCTCCTTAAGAAGCCAGACAGCCCTGGACCATCTCTATCTGCTTATGTGCGGGCTGCATTTTAGGAATTTCTGCACTACTTCTGGGACAGGATTTCACTTCTTTCAGTCAGGGCCATCCTATCCTGCCCCTGTCTCTAAGTAGTACGCAGTGAGGTCAGGTGAGTCAGATGTGTGACGCGAGAGAGGCATGCCAGTTTTTGCCAAAACTAGCACACTCAGATGGCTGTGTGAGCAGGCTCATTGTCGTGGTGGCAAAACCAGTTCCTCGTCTACCTTTTTTTTCTTCACACACTATTATGCAAATTCCTTCGGAACTTCATAAAACAAATGAGCATCGCCTTGATCTTTGATGTCACTTGATGAGCTTTTGGGGGGAGAGGTAAAGATGGCGTCTCCTACTGGCTTGATTGGTGTGTGCTTTCAGTGTGGTAAGTAGAGCACCATGTCTCGACACCAGTAATGACCTTGGGGGGAAAAAGACTGGGTCGCTTCAGAGTTTTTCTTTCAAAGCACTCCATGCTGTTTCCCTTGATCAGTCAGGACCAAAGGCACAAATTCCACAGTGATCCTTCTCATTCAGAAATCTTCTGTTAAGATTCGCTAAACCAAGCTCCAAGATGGTCCCTATAACTTGCGCATCTCTTCAGTTGTCCGTCATCAGTCTTCAAGCACAAGTGCGTGAATTTAGTTGACATTTTGTTTAGTTTGGGGAGTTGAGCAGCAGCTAGAATGAGGGTTGTCATCAATCGATAATTCACCTTTTTGGAAATGACAAAATCACGTGTACACCAGAGTTTTCCCCATAGTGCTAGCCTTGTAAGTTATCTTCAACATCACAACCGTGTCTGCGGCATTTTTCCTGAGCAGGACACGAAATTTCACAGCTGCACACTGTTCTCTTAAATTGGCCATCACACACAAAAAACAAGGCTTAAGCAAGACTGCTTTTATGAAAAAATTCACTGTGGGGGAAAAAAATTCACTGTGATCAGAGAGAACCATCCTGGACAACGCCATTGGGTGCACACTCTCAGAGGGAGTTGCTCAATGCTCACCTAGCTGGCAAAATATGTGCCATGAAAGCTCTGCCCACGGAGCATTTTCCATTGGGTGTGGGGGGGTATCCCCTTATATGTGTTTATTCATCATTGAGAGATGAGAATAA
This sequence comes from Nesogale talazaci, assembly GCA_004026705.1. NCBI lineage: Eukaryota > Metazoa > Chordata > Mammalia > Afrosoricida > Tenrecidae > Nesogale > Nesogale talazaci. The sequence continues at coordinate 15,805 of PVJH01010976.1, forward strand.
AGGGACCGGGAGGCTGAATGAGTGCTAAGGACTCACATGGGAAGTAAGCGGCGAACAGAAGGCTCCTGGGGCTCTGCCCTCTGGTTCCGAATGCTCTGTTCCAGAGTTCTGTCCTCCCAACCACACCTAGAATGCCCAGGACGATCGCCAAAATCTTCTAATGAGGAAAACTGCCACACCGCTGGATCACTGCCAGTCGTTCAAAATCCATGCAACGAGGATGGGCCCAGTGCCCCCCACCTGGGCCTGCGCCTAGGAGGGGGGCCCAGAGCCCAGGGGTGCCCTGCTGTCTGCTCTTCTCAGCCATTTCAGGGCTCCCTGTGGACAGCCCCCCCCCACCACCCATTTTTCCCTCTCCACCTGAGCTATTCTCTCAAAAACTTCCTCTAAACTATATATTTGCTTTCTTATATATATGTTTAATATCATTTTATAGCATCATCTAAATGAAAAGCCAGTATCGCTTGATGTAAATGACAGAAGCCTCCTCGCTATTGACTGACCCTTCGCAGACACGCACTAGCAAGGCCTGAACTCCAGCCCCAGATCTACGAGTCCAAGAAATCGCTGCACTCTGGCCTCCACCAGTTAACTTTTATGTTAAACAAGGAACAACTAGGTTATGCCATAAACTTAGTAATGCAAGTTATAGGTGTTACTATAATAGCATAATTTAATTTAGCATCCTGAAACAACAGTATAAAAATAATTTCTATGACAACCGGGTTAAATGCTTTGGAAAGATGTGATTAAGGCAAATCTCTTTAAAAACTCATATTAAATTAGGTGTGGATAAGAAAGCCATAAAGGACCCGAGGGGAGGTTGTAAGACTTCGGGAAACGTGTGCCCTCAGATTGATTAGCAAATGCCATTCTGCTTTAAACAAACTGAAGCTGGAACTCTTAGAATAGCACTTCAGCTGTCGTTTCCATATAAAACACCACAGGAAATCCCAGTCAGTCAGCTTACACCAGAAGAAAAGCAGAACTGGGTGGAACGTTTCAGAGCAGCGACTCCTAAGAAAAAAGTCAAACTCGCTGCCTTCGCATCGCTTTCAACTTACAGTGACTCTGAGGGGCACAGGAGAACTGCCCCTGCGGGTGTCTAGGACCGCAGATCTGCAGAGGGAGAAAGCCTGAGCTTTCCCCCATGGAATAACGGGTGGCTTCTTACTGCTGGCTTTATGGTTGGCAGCCCAGCACATTACCCTCGATGCCTGCTAAGGACTCCTTACAGCAGTGAGAGGTGGGTCCAAGTACTGGGATCCCTGGAGCCAGCGAGCAAGTGCCTGAGTGCTGAGACTGCGTCGAAGACTTTGGCACTCAGAGAGCAGCAAGAGAACGAACCGTTTACTGAGGTTTGCTCTGGGGAACTCTTCCCTGACACTGGAACGCCATCTGTGGCAGTCGTCTGACCTGGTGTCAATTTGAGGATGAAGAGTGTAGGGGTTGAGTCTAGCCTGACAATCTGGAGACAGCCAAGGAGAACTCCTGGGAATTCTGAGAAATGTGGTACTTCCTTCTTGGAAGCAGGAGACACTCGCTTTCGCTTGGAAACTCTCTACTGACACGGCTTACTTCCTGCAAGACATCCCTGAGAAGCCGCATGGAGCTGCCCTAGGGCCCTGAGCCAGACAAGTCATATGGATGCAACCAGACCTTTGGAGCCAGAGAAGCCACGTGGAGACCCCTGCCAGCACTGAGATGCTTACAAAGTCACTGGATCCAAAGACTTTCTACCCACTGGCTTGTGATCGTCCTGCATTTGGCTTCATGGCATCAGTTTCATGAGTCTGAAGAGGACTTTAGAGATTGGTATCGGACATATGAGCTAATATCAGACATATGGACTTGTACTGGACTGGGTTGGGGTGTTTTCTTAATGTACAATTATTCTTTATATAAAAGTCTCTCTTGGGCTGAGCCCCGGTGGCGTAGTGGCTGTGCGCGGGACTGCGGCCCACTGGGACGGAGGTTCAATTCCAGCAGTGGGGCTGGGCCTCCTACTCCCACCACCGGAGAGCAGTGATACCCACAAAAAAAAAAAAAACACCAAAAAATAAAATAAAAGTCTCTCTTATATACATATGTATGTTTATGAATTTTTTTCTCTAGTCTACCCAGACTAACACACCATCCTAAAGTATAAGAGGGTTCCTACAGAAATGACCACACCACATGGAAAGCTTGGTACAGTTGGAGAGAAGGGGAAGGAAGAAAATTTTTAAAGGGGGAAATCCACAAATATCTCAGCAGCTGCCTGAGAGGCGACTAAAACTTCCAAATTGCATTTGTTACTCAAAAAATCAGCCAATCTTGGAGCTTCTAAAACTACAAATCCTGACTTGAAAGAAAATACAGGCTAGAGCTAACTGAATTCAGAGCAAATGAATTAAAGATAATGTGAATTACCCATGGTAGTATGTAGACATTTGAAATGAAAGAGGATGAGGAAATCTTACACACCTCACACAAAAAGAAGTCACGAAGAGGTGATGAGTCCAAATTTAGAACACAAAACTACTGGCACAGCAAAGAAGTTCCGACTGGCATCGGACATGTGGACTAATCTCGGACTTATGACCTTGGACTGGACTAGGTTGGGATGCTTTCTCAGTGTCCCGTTCCTCTTGTATATAAACCTTTCCCTTATTTTCATATGCATGTCTGTGAATTTGTTTCTCTAGTCTACCCGGACTAACACATCCCGCTGCTACTCCCAGCAACCCCCACCCTCTCACCCCCCATCCCTGTGGTTCACAAAGAACCCAGCCCAAACCAGAGGGAGTTGAAGGAAAGAGTCCATGAAGAGGCCAGGCCAGGTTCCCTACAATGTGTAAAGGGAGTCTGAGGCTCCTCCCTCCGGCCTGTCAGCCAACCCTCCTTTCCCCAGCTCCTCCAGCCTCTTCTCTGGCCTCTCCCTCTAAGTCCCCAAGTCTTCCTTCTCTGGGGAAAAACCCTTCGCTTGACATCACTGCCACTTCTGGTCAATGCCCACCGTTTCTTCCCATCCTCATTTCTCAATGAATACTCCTCCACCCACTCACCAGAAGCTCATATCTGATTTTCTGTTAGCGTTACTTCTGTCTCTTCCACCCAGGGCACAGAACATTTCCTTAGTGCCTCCTCTGTCCTCTGAAGGATGGGCAGAAAACAAGGGGCTCCCCGAGAAAAGAGGTGAAGATCACCCAGTAGAGGACACCCTCTCTATGAGACACAGAGTGGGGAGGGAGGGATAGAGGGAGTAAGGCAATGGAGAAGCTCAAAAAAGTCCTAATTTCCAGAAGACCGCTCTCCAGGAGCCAAAGTCAGGGCCATCCCAGACGTTCCTTAGGTACCACGTGACCAGATGTCCAACCATCAGCTGACTTCCCAACGTCTTTACCCACGCCCATACCAAGCTTCTACTCTCCCCTGGCCCAGAGACTGCCCTCTGCCTCCTCGAGAGCCCCTTGCTCATCTCCCCTTCTCCTCAGAAGCTTCTTACCCCTGGGCCCTGAGAGCCCATCTCTTCTTCCCCTCCCCTCCTCTGGAAACC